>KZ309339.1:273489-285324 GCA_000376725.2 Ladona fulva | reverse complement strand
CATCAGGAATGTGGATTACTCTGCCCAATAAAGGTAACCCTACAATCCAGTTCCCAGTGATAAGTGAAGTCCAATATTTGCCCACAGTGCTACCATTTCCTTTTGAATCCCTAAGTGCATTTCAGTTAGTGTTCCTCGGTGCTGATCTCCCCAAACCACGAGAGGCTCCGTTTAATTTCCAAAAATCCCGAGTGAGTGATGACCTTTCGTTCATGCTCAAAGTGCTTCAAAAGCAAGGTGTTGTTTCTAAAGTCACCGAAGTGAAATGTGCTTTCCGGCTAACTGTGATTCCCAAAGCAAACGGCAAACCTCGCACAATCCTAGACCTCTCCCCTTGGACGAGGTTTTACAAACGTCCACAATTTTCGCTGTTAGACGCCGCTAAAGCGATAACAAGACTAGGACCCCTCGTGAAACTAGGAAAGATTGATCTCACTGATGCCTTTCACCAATTGCCCATCAGGCCACAGCATCGCCCTTTCTATGGCATATATACGGGAGATGCCTACTTCCAGTTTAATAGACTGCCCATGGGCCATTCACTGCCGCCCGGAATTATGCAAAGATTTTCTAATGCCGTTGCAAGCGAAATCCGCGACAGATTCAACGTGCTCATGATTCCATATCTTGACGACTGGCTCATCGCAAGCCCTCACCTCTCCTTCGAAACAATGCATGAGATAGCCCATTTTCTCGTGTCTGAAATCGGCCTTACGCTTAACACCGACAAGTGCCAGTTTTATTCCACCATTGCCATGGATTATCTGGGAACTCACATTAATAAAGAAGATATGACAGTGTCCTTGTTACCCGCTACCATCGCTAGGATTCACCTCCTGATTAAGATCATTAAATAACAGATCCAATCGAACTCTTGTGGAGGAGAGTATCCAGTTGACAACCACAGTACTTCACCGATTATCCCACAATCAGTATTGTAAGTATGAATTCATTATTTACAATTCGCATGAAATGGTATTGTTCCAAGCGATGAATTTAAAGGAAATTATATATGCTTAGTACTTATTCAAATAATTTTTTTATGCAGGTAATTCGTCATCTATAACACACACTATCATGACATCGATTTCATAAATATTATAATATTATAATAAATATATAATAATTTCATATTATAACTAATTTCAATAATAATAATTACAATACCGCGGCTGAACTAGAACATGCTATGAACGAGATACATAAGCGAATCGTGTTTGATGCCGAGAATATTGAAGACATAGATACTTATCATAGAATGAAAGATGCGCTAGACCAAGCAAAAGGTAATCGTTTTTGCACATACTGTGAAGAATATTACTCCATTGACAATGCATTGGTTCATGAGAACACTAATTTACATAGGCATAATATATCACAACAACAGGGTAGAGGGTTTATTGAGGTGGAATCTGCCATACGATCGAGACTAAAAACTTATTGGATTACATCTGGTGAGGTTAAAGAAGATGTAGTTACATTTTTAAATTGAATTCGGAGGCAACTAATAGACAAAATTAATGAGCAGACCGTCATAAACAATGCTATTAAATTCAACCTGGTTCTCATTTGCAAATTCCGAAAAGGTGAAAATGAAGAACTGAATATCTCATTTAAGACTTTTAATAGACGTTTATTAATTACTGATGAAACAAATGCCATCGTAGACGAAGCATTTTCAAAACTTTTAAAGGAAAAATCAGAGTTTCAAGCCAAAGGATCTGGATGGGGTCTATCCGAGGTGATTGGATTAGAATTACGCATCAACAAGTATGCAAGATGTAGCAAGCAGAGATTAACCGCTGCTATCACCTTTAATTCGGATAGGAGTGAGAAGCTTGTATCATGTTTATTAGGAGATTCCACAAATAGGCAATAACTTAACCGTCACCCTAGTAATTTCTCTTTCGACAAACATTTTTTTATTACGCCATAAGGAATGCCTCGGAATGTAGAATAGTAAATCGAGAGTTACAAATTACTGTATTCTTGAAGTAGCTAAGAAGAAGAAACACTTATAGTTAAGTTCTGTCACGTAATAGGAAGTAGTTGAGTAAATAGGAAGTAAAGTGCATCAAAGAAGTTAACTGCAGGCAAGGAAAAGGCATTTATGATTAAATTTTATCATATTCGCCGGAATTTGTGGAACAAAGTTGCAAGGGAAACTAGAATATTCTTTCTTCATTCCTTAGCATTTATGATTTTTAGTTATAGCCTCGATAAGAACTTAACGCACACACAAAATTCGGTTAGGAGATTTAAAGAACATATATTCATTTAAAACTTCTTTCCGCTCACATTCCCAGGAATTACCGCAGAACATATTATGCTCCATTAGCTTAATATTTAACTCTAGAGTTGATTGGTTTTTCTTTAAGAGAAGTTGCTAAGGAGTAATAAGCGGTGCATCAGGAGGAACTTGGATCACCTGCATCCGAACTCATTTCTGAAAGAATGCATTTATTACTTTTAATATTGATCGCAGATCCCTTCGGTGTTCGCTTTCGATTAATTTACTAATAAATTACTTTCAAATTTTGTATCGATGAATGTTAAGGCAACAATAATGAAAAACACCCTAAAACAAACTACACATATTACTGAAAACGTTATCAGCACCGAATAATAAAATAATCACTAATAACATTTATGGAGTCGTTAACTTCCTGTTTCATTACTTTCAATACCTGAACCACCTAACGCAACATAATATAATAATGGAAAACTTCTCTAAAGAGAACGAATCGGTCTGATCATAATTACAAATTAATCTGGTAAAAATTAAGCGATCGCATCATAACTGAATTATTTCTAAAAAACTATGCGGTAACATCATAACTGAAGATTATTCCTAAGCAAACAAAGCGGTCTGATCAAAATTACAACTTTCTCTTTCAAACTCTAAGCGGTCTCATCATAGTTATACCTTACTCCTTAAGAAAACTAAGCGGTCTCATCATGATTGAAGCTTACTCTTAATAAAAGAAAGCGGTCTATCATAAATACAACTTACTGTTTCAAATACTAAGCGGACGCATCATAACTAAATCTTACTCGGATAAAGGAAAGGAAGGTAACTTAGTAGGTTGAAAACCTACGAAAATCCCAAAGGAATCCCTTAAGCATTCCCTTAACAGTGTGAGAGAGACGCGGCACGCGGCAGTGGTTAGAATACCTGCCCGGAAAGTGGGAGACCTGGGTTCGAGTCCCAGTCGTGTCGCTATTTTTCACACTTGTTATTCCTTTAAATCTTACTCTATCAAAAACTAAGCGGTTTCATCGTAATTGAAGGTTACTCTTAAAAAAACTAACCGGTAACATCATAATTAAAGGTAACTCTTAAGAAAGCAAAGCGGTTTGATCATAATTACAAGTTATTCATTCAAAAACTAAGCGGTAGCGTCATAATTGAAGCTTACTCTTAAGAAAACAAAGCGGTTTGATCATTATTGGAACTTATGCTTTTGAAATCTAAGCAGTCGCATCATAATTAAAAATTACTCTTTAGAAATAAAGGAAGTATGATCATAATAGCAACATATTTATTCAAAAACTAAGCGGTCGCATCATAATCCATACTTACTATTAAGAAAACAAAGCAGTCTTATCATAATTGAAGCTAACTCTTAAGAGAAAAAGAGGTCTAATCATAATTTATACATTTTTTTTAATTAAGCGGTCTCTTCATAATTGAAGCTAACTTTTTCATAAGCAAAGCGATCTCATCATTATTGAAGCTTACTCTTAAGAAAACAAAGTGGTCTCATCATAATTAAAGCTTACTCTTAATAAACTAAGCTATCGCATCATATTTAAGCTTATTCTTAAGACATCTTAGCGGTCTCATAATAGTTGAAGCTTACTCTTTAGAGAACAAATCGGTCTAATTATAATTACAACTTATTCTTTCAAAAACTTAGCGGTCGCATCATAATTTAAGCTAACTCTTAAGAGAAAAGAGCCGTCAGATCATAATAACAACTTATTCCATAAACACCTAAGCGGTCTCGCAATAAATAAAGCTTATTCTTAAGAAAACAAAGCGGTAACATCATATTTGAATCATACTCTAAAGAAAAGAAAGCTGTCTTATCATAATTACAACTCATTCTAAAAAATCTAAGCGGTCGCATCTTAATTAAAGATTATTCGGACAAATGAAAATCGGTCGTAACATAATTGAAGCTTAGTCTTAAGAAAACAAAGTGGTCTGAGTAAAATTGCAACTTATTCTCTCAAAAACTAATCGGTCTTGTCATTATTAAAGTTTTCTCTAAAGAAAACAATGCAATCTGATCATAATTGCAACTTCTTCTTTCACAAACTATGCGGTCTCATCATAATTGAAGCTTACTCATAATAAATAATACTGTCTGATCAAAACAACAACTTAATTAATGAAAAACTATGCGGTCTCATCATTATTACTGCATCTACATCTACATTAGTACCCTGCAAACCGCCTTTCGGCGTGTGGCAGGGGGTGCAAGCACCATGAATTTACTGAATTTACTTCGCTAATCTATTACTTTCGCGTATCGTTCGCGGAAAAAATGAATTCTTGTATCGATTCGTTTTAGCATCTATTTCTCTGATCTTTCTCGCAGTGTCTGAACGGCCTATGTAACATGGGGGGCGCATTATGTCAGCTACATCATCTACGAACGTGCTTTCTCTAAATTTATCAAGGAGATTTAGTCTTTGTCTAAGCCTTCTATTTTCTAAAGATTCCCATCCTGCGTCCTGAAGCATTTGCGTTACACTCACTGTCTTGTCGTAACAATTCTTTACAAAACGTATCGCCTTCCGTTGCACTTTTTCTAATTCCCGAATACAACACTTCTCTGCAGGGTCCCATACACTACACGCATATTCCAAGTGAGGCCTGACCAACGCAACGTAACATCTCTCACGGACTTTTTCATCGCTTCTACCGACAATTCTCTTCACAAATCCAAGTTTTCTAAGCGCTCGACCACATATTTTATGGATGTGGGTACCCCAGCTTAAGTTATTAGTGAGGGTTACTCCAAGGTATTTCACCGTTTCTACTGTTGATAAAGTTTTACCTTGGAGCCTGTACGTATAATCGTTGGCATTATTTTTCCTTGGGAAGAAGTTCATTACTGAACATTTATCTATGTTGAGTTCTAATTGCCAATCATCGCACCATTTCATAATTTTATCTAAGTCGCACGATAGGGTTAATCTATCCTCTGAGTTTCCTATTTCCCTGTAAATGACCGTGTCGTCCGCAAATATCCTAACTTTACTATTAATGTTACTGCTAAGGTCGTTGATGTATACTAAAAATAGTAACGGTCCTATTACACTTCCTTGTGGTACGCCCGAGGTCACTTTAACCGAATTGGAACTTACACCATCTAACACGACTCGTTGTTCTCTATCGGTGAGAAAGTCCTTTATCCAATTTATTACCTGTGAATTGATTCCTGCAACTTGTAATTTGTACAATAATTTCTCATGTGGAACCTTGTCAAATGCTTTCCGAAAATCTAAAAATATCGCGTCGACTTGTTTTTTATTTTCGGCCGATTTCAAAATGTCGTGAACTAACAACGCTAGCTGAGACTCGCAGGATCGTGTCTTACGAAAACCGTGTTGGTTACTCACTATGAATTTGGACGTGTCGAGAAAACCCATTAAGGAACTAACTATTATATGTTCCATTATTTTTCCGCTCAGTGACGTTAAAGATATAGGCCTATAATTCGCTGGATCCTCCTTTGAGCCGCTTTTAAATATTGGAGTAACATTCGCAATTTTCCAATCTCTCGGAACTTTTCCTTCGTTCATAGATTTTTCGAAAATTATTTTCAGAAAGGGGGCTACGCTTTCCGCAACTTCCTTGAATACACGAGCTGGTATTTCTTCAGGACCAGGAGCTTTATTAGGTTTAATTCGCCGCAAGAGTTTAATAATGCTGTCTTCACTGAAGGTGATATTCGACATGGCACTACTGCTTACTCTTAAGAAATGAAAGTCGTCTCATCATAATTACAACTTATTCTTTCAATAACGTAGCGGTCGCATCATAATTGAAGCTTACTCTTAAGAAAACAAAGCAGTCTGATCATAATTACAATTTATTCATTCAAAAACTAAGCGGTCGATTTAGTATTAAAGGTTACTCTTAAGACATGGAAGCGGTCTGACTATAATTACTAATTATTCTTTCAAAAACATATCGTTCTCATCATAATTGAAGCTTTCTCATAGGGAAACAAAGCGTTCTGATCATAATTACAACATACTCCTTAAAAAAAAACGCTGTCTCATCATCATTTAAGCTTACTCGTAAACAAACAAAGCTACCTCATCATAATAGAAGTTTACTCTAAAGATAACTAAGCGGTCTTATTATAATTGAAACTTACTTCTAAAAATGCAAATCGATCTTATCATAATTGAAGATTACTCTACAGAAACAAACCGGTCTGCTCATAATTACAACTTATTCTTTCAAATACTAAGCGGTCTCATCATAATTAAAGCTTACCCTTAAGAAAACAAAGCGGTCTGATCATAATTACAATTTATTCTTAAGAAAACAAAGCAGTCTGATTATACTAACAACTTATTCTTTCAAAAACTAAGCTGTCTCATCGGAATTGAAGTTTACTCTTAAGAAAACAAAGCGGTCTGATCATACTAACAACTTTCTCTTTCAAAAACTAATTGGTAGCATCATAATTACAACTTATTCTTTAAAAAAAAAAGCGGTCTGATCATGATTATAACTTATTCTTTCAAAAGCTAATCGACCTCATCATAATTGATGTTTAATCTTAACAGAACAAAGCGGCCTAATCATAATTACAACTTATTCTTTCCAAAACTAAGCGGTCTGTTCATAATTGAGGTTTAATTTTAAGAAATCAAAGCGGTCTGATCTTGCTAACAAATTATTCTTTGAAAAACTAAGCGGCCTAATAAAATTGAAGTTTACTGTAATGAAAGCAAAGCGGTCTGATCACACTAACATTATTCTTTCAAAAACTAATCGGACGCGTCATAATTACAACTTATTCTTTCGAAATCTTAGCGGACTGTTCATTATTGAAACTACTCTAAAGAAAACAAAGCCATCTGATTATAATTACAACTTATTTTTCCAAAAACTTAGCGGTCACATCATAATTGAAGCTGACCTTTAAGAAAGTGGTCTGATCATAATTACAAATTATTCTTTAAAAAATAAAGCGGTCGCATCATAATTTAAGCTTACTCTTAAGAGAAAAGAGTGGTCTGATCATAATTACAACTTATTCTTAAGAAAACAAAGCGGTAACATCATATTTGAAGCATACTCTAAAGAAAAGAAAGCGGTCTTATCATAATTGCAACTTATTCCTTTAAAATCTAAGCGGTCTTATCATAATTGAAGCTTAACCCTAAGTAAAAAAAAGCTGTGTCATCATAATTACAACTTCTTCTTTCAAAAACTAAGCAGTCTCATCATAATTACATTTTACTCTTGAGAAAACTAAACGGTTTTACCATAATTACAACGTATGTTTTCATAATTTAAGGGGTCTCATCATAATTGAATCTTTCTCTTATGAAAACTAAGCGGTCTTATCATAATTACAACTTATTCTTTAAAACTAAGTGGTCTTATCATAATTAAAGCTTACCCTTAAGAAAACAAAGCGGTCTCATCATAATTACATCTTATTCTTTCAAACACTAAGTGGTCTCATCATAATTGAAGATAACCCTTACGAAAACGAAGCAATCTCAGCATAATTACATCTTATTTTTCCAATAACTAAGCTGTCTCATCATACTTTAAGCTTATTCTTAAGAAATGTAAGCAGTCTCATCATAATTGAAACTTACTCTTAAGAACACTAAGTGGTCTGATAATAATTGATGCTTACTCTGAAGAAAACTAAGCGGTCTCATGATAATTACAACTTATTCTTTCAGGAACTAACCATTTTTATCAGAATTTAGCTTAATCTTAATGAGAAAAGCAGTGTTATCATAATGGAAACCTTTTTTTTATAACATTAAGTGGTTTTATCATGATATAAGGCTTCTCTTATCAAAGCTATGCATTAGTATCAAAATTAATGCTGATTCTTAATAAAACTAAGCAGTGTTAAAAGAACTGAAGGTTATTGTAACAAAAACTAAGCAGTGTTATTACAATTTAAGCTTGCTCTAATTTAACTAAGTGGTAGTATTATAGTAGAAGCTTTTTCATCCAATTTCTAAGCGGTCTATTCATAATTCAGGTCTTCAGAAATCTAGGTTTTCTATTTAGTCATGGGAAAGGAAGTGGTCGTATCAATATTCAAACTTTCTCATCGCATTTCTCAAGAAGTTTGTCCTCCGAAATAATTTGATGTAATTCGTCGGATATCTAAGCGATATCATTGGAATATATTAACAATTCTAACGTAAGCAGCATGAGCCAAGGTTAAACGCGGTAAACAAACCTTAGTCCTTAATGTGGAAATTTATCAGAAATTAGAATTTTTTAAAGTCAATAAGTCATAAATTTCTTTCTCGCTTTCTCTAAATCTACATTTAGCAACTAATCTGATATATCCTCTAATCCTCTGTATATTCTCAAATGTAATTTTTGTCATTACTTTGATTGGTTTAACACGTTCCAGTTCTTAGACTGAATGCATTTTCAGTGTCTTATCATTTGGGTAAAAAACTCTCGGGTTATCCAGGTGAATTCCGGTGACCATGTCGCCAACGTTTCGACGGCCGACTCTGCCATCTTCCTCAGGGCTGCTGAGATGCCGTTTGAAATTAGGTAATTGATTGTGCTTTGGAAGGTTAAGTTGGTTGGTTACAGGATAAGGTATGAGTGAACATAGAGGTTTTGGTTTTAAGGTTTATATAGGGTAGGTTACAAGATTGGCTTTTTTTTATTTTTGAAATTTCTCTTTGGTTTTAAAGGGAACAAATTTGAACTTATAAGTTATTGATTTTGGTTGTTTGAATCGTTTTTTTTTTTCTTCTTGGTTTGGGGTCATATTGCCAAATGTTATTCAGAAGTGGATTATTAATATTATCTAGTGATAGTTGAAATTTCTCGATGCTCTTTGCCACAAGATTGGAGACAGTACTTAGTTGAAAATAGTTTTTGATTTCTTTTAGGGGTATCAATTTGTTAGTGCTAGTTGCCGACCTGATACAGTTATTATAAAATTTTTCAACAAGTTTAATATTGGATTTGGTAGTATTGAAAGTAATTACGGCCGCGTATGTTAGCAGAGGAAGAATAAAAGAGTGAATTAATCGTAATTTGGATTTTGGAGCTAAAGGACTGGACTTATTTAGCAGTGGGAATAGTTTGAATTTAGTAAATTGAGCTTTTTGAATCCCATTTGTTCTGGTAGTAGTATTTTATTTTCATCGACGTGGTGAAGAATTTTGGTGAGGATGATTTTTTCGAAAACTTTAGATATTGAAGAGAGGAGAGTGATTGGTCTGTGATTGCTAATTAATATAGGATCTTTTTGAGGTTTAGGCAGAAGAATTACAGTGCCGATCTTCCATGAAGAGGGGAAGTAGTGGGTGGAGAAGCAAGCATTGAAGAGGTTGACTAATAGTGTTACGAAATGAGGGCATTTTGCCAAATGCTTCAGAATTTTGTTTGAGAAGGAGTCAGGGCCAGGAGCTTTATGGATATTTTGGGAAGAAAGTATTTCAAAAATTTCGGAGGTATTGGTTGTGTAGGGGGGATCAGTGCTTGGTGTGTCTGCTATAAGATTATTGACAATTATGACAGATTCGTCGAAAGGTTGCTGTGGAAAGTCGTTGGCCATAGATTTACTTAAGAATTCAACAGCAAAATTCGCCTTGTCTTCTGGATTGCAGTTTAGCTCATTATTAATCAGGAGAGGTTGGATGGATGATTTGCCTTTGGTGAGGGATTTGCTGATTTTCCAAATAGAATTGTTATCAAAAGAGAGAGTAGAGACGAAATGATGCCATTTTTTGGTATTGTAGTTTAGGATCAATTTTCTGATGGAGGCTTTTAATCTTTTGTAAATTTCAAAATCAATTGGATTTCGATATGTTTGATATTGCCTTCTTATTCTATTTCTTTCAGTAATTAGTTTGGAAATATTGAGAGGGAGAGAGGTGTGCTGGGGAGAGGTAATTGGAGAAGATGTGGTGGCATAGTTTTTAGCAGAAGAAATTAGATTATTTAAAAGAGTAATTTGTGTATCGATGGATTCTCGAGAAGCAGGGAGTTCGATTAATGGGTAGTAATTAATTTTGTTATGGATGAAATTTGAAAATTTGTGCCAGTTGAGTTTTTCGACCAATTTGGGTTCAGCAGGAGAGAATGTGCCTTGAATAGAACAGACAATTGGAAAGTGATCAGAAACCATATCATGGAATACAACTGGGGAAAAAAGATTATGCAAATTAGAAGTGATAGCGAAATCAATAAGACTTTGATGAGCTTTGTTGGAAAAAGTCCATGAGAAGGTTGGTTTTTTGCAAAAATCTTTGTAGAGTATTACCATTACCATTGGTTATTTTTGAACCCCAAAGGGGGTGGTTACTGTTCCAGTCACCTATGAATATTGAGGGAGATTTGAAAGAAGTGAGTAAGGAGAGTTCAGATTCTAGAATTTTTTGTTTGGCATAGACACAGAAGATGTTAATAGGTTTGTTGTCGACCAAGATTTCAATTCCTAAAACAACAAGGCTCTTGAGCTTGGGAGTAGGGAGACTTTGGTATGATATATTTTTGTTGATCATTATAGCAAGACCAGGAGCGCCTGCTTCAATATCTAAACGAATAATGCTATGCTGTGGAGAGAAAAATTTTGATGAAGACCGAAGATGAGTTTCTTGAAGACAAGCTATATGTATATTGGCATCATTGCAGAAATTTAGAAGTTTGGATTTGTGGCATGACAGACTCTTGCAATTCCAAGAAAGCAAATTAATTCTTGAATAATCCATTAAAGAAATTGAAGACTTCAGTGAGAAAAATTTAGATTTTGGATTGGATGGTGGTAGCAGCTGTGACTTTGTTCCAAGTTTGAATGACAAATTCAATAAATGCACTGCCAGGAAAATTAAAGGGGGGGAGGGAGGAGGGAGGAGGTGTAGGTGGAGCGGGAGGAGGAGTGGGTAGAGAGGATGAAGAAGTGGTAGGAGTAGGATGGGAGTTTTGGGTTCTTGATGCATAAGAGGTAGGCAAGTTAACTGGGTTAGGTAGGTTTGGGAAGGTTTGTTGGGATTGAATGTCAGGAGTAGGATTAGGATTAGCACTGTTTCTAGTTGATTGTACTTTGTGGAGAATAGCAGTCCTCAGCTCTTTGAATTTTGGGCAACCCTTGTAGGTTGCTGTATGATCACCTTTACAGTTAGCACACTTGGGAGTGGTTAGGTTATGATGAGGACAAGATTGGATAGGATGGGGTTCACCGCACCTAGAACAGTTCGGAAGAAGGTGACAGAAATTTTTCGTGTGACCAAAGGCGAAGCAATTAAAGCACTGAATTGGGGCAATTGGTTTTATGTAATCTTTGATTTCAACAGACATGCCAACTAGAGTATTAATTTTTTTGAATGCATCAATGTCATTTAAAGGGGTTAAGGTAGCCTTAAAAACCGGGATTTGCCGACGATTTACAGTAGTTTTACCTTCAGCAATGTCAGCCTTAGTAGGCTTTGAAGTAAACATAGGAGTGATGCCAACAATGTCAAATCCTTTCTCAGCAAGTTCAGCTTTAAGAGTTTCAGTATCCACATTAATGGGGACATGTTTAATCACAAAATCTAAATTACGATTGGAAGGAAGCTGGTATGTGAAATATTGGA
>KZ309339.1:254015-273290 GCA_000376725.2 Ladona fulva | reverse complement strand
CCTGCTCCAAAACCCACATCAGTGAAAATCCCGTCCATTAAAGTTAAGATGTTTAGCGAGTGGCAAAAAGTGGTAGGGCAACTCAAGAAAATTACCAACTTCTCACCGGTGTGTACATTAGTGGCTCAAGATACCATCCTAATTAAGTGTTCAACAGTTTCCGACTATAAAATATGTACTGAATTTCTTCGCGATACTAAAATTGAATTTTTCACATACCAGATTCCGGCAGATAAAAATCTAGATTTTGTAATCCGTCATCTTCCCACCAATTCCAACCCTGACGCCATTAAAACCGAATTATTAGAGCATGGATTCGATGTAATCAGTATTATCCCTATGTTCACTACCAAACCAACTGCTGCTGACCTAGCAAGAGGTAACAACTACGGCGAGCGCAGGCAGGTGCCATTATTTAAAGCTACTGTAGGCCCCACCACTGATTCTGAGGCTTTTCTAAAAATTACAGAACTTACTGGCATGACCATAGAAATTAAACGATTTCCCCCCCCACTAGCTCCCACCCAATGCCTTAAATGCCTTGCTTTTGGACATACGAAAAATTTTTGTAATTTGACCCCAAATTGTTCAAGATGTGGCGGGAATCATTATTATAAAGAATGTCCTTTGTAATTAAACATCTTCCAACTAATGTTAATTTAGATTCTGTTTTATGTGATCTTAAAGAAAGGGGATTTAATATTGTTAGTATTGTGCCATTGTTCACCACCAAACCTACTGCTGCTGATATTGCTGAAGGCAAAACCTTGGGTGAAAAACGTCAAATTCCTGTATTCAAAATTGTGCTTGCACCTAATAATGACTTGGAAGCCTTTAAAGCTATTTCCGAAATTGTAGATATGACTGTTGAAATTCGCCCCTTTATTANCTTCAGCGTGGCAGATCTCTGGTCAGGGGGTATCCTAGGGATGGTTTGTTCCAGGATTTGAGAGGCTGCATGTAGGTTGTAGTAGATGTCCTCCGTCTCCTGATCCTAGTATTCACCAGCTGAATTGCCGCCGTCCGTGTCCATTTCGGCCATGATGAATAACTGAGGCCAAGGGCCTCTTGTAGCTGAAGATCCCAAAAGGGAACAGAGTCTCTTTAGAAAGCACCAACTCACTTAAAAAATTAAACTTCGGATCGCTGTTTGAAGAGAGCAAAAGGCCCGTTTCAGGGCACCAGCGCACAGGCGGTGTTCAGCCGCGCGGTCGAGCTGTGTTAGTATTGCAGCCTTTGAAGACACTGGTAACAATCAGCGATGAAAGGTGTGAAGATCTCCCAGGCGATCAAGTACCTCACGAGGATGTCACAGGAGCGAGATGCCGTTTGTGTTCGGTCGGACTCGCTTAATGTAGCATCATTATCCGAAAGGATATTTTATGCTTGGTTTGCAGTTTTTGTTTTTCCCTGCTGATGGGACTTGGGAANATTTATTATTTCTTCTTCCAAGCCTGCTAAATCTGTAGTATTGAGAAACTTGTTAAGATTCTGAACAACACTTTCAACATCGATATTGTCATTAAATGGATAAAACAAATAGGTGGCAACATCTTCAAGTTCACTTAATTTTAGAAATCTTTCACCTTAGACACCTTTCCCTCTCAACCACTTAAAAATCACTTCTTTACGACTCGGGGCCCCATTTATATGAACAGAGTGGTAGGAAGCATTGTCCATAACGATGGCAGGATTCCTCTCAAGGTTGGGAATAAGTTCTATCAACTACTTTCACAATCGGTAAAAGAGGCTCCTTACTCTTTTTCTCCTCCACAAAATAGTCTGAGATTGAAAACCATCTCTCGGGCTTTACTACCAAGAATGCGTTTACGCCTTGATTCTCCCTATTCCTTTGACACTCCTGATCGCACATCTTACCCTAATGAATTAAAAAGAGTTGAAATCGATGTAAAACAAACCTACAAATACGGTAGTGGGATATAAAGTGTCAATTTGGGATACCAAGCGAAATTTAAATTGTAAATTTAAGTTACAGAATCTAAATGACCATAGAAATATCTAAATCTAACTCAAAGAAAGCGAAACTAAAGTAAAAGATAAGCTAAATGAATATATATAANTTATGTCATCTAACATTTTCTGCCTTTGCCTTCCCCTCTTTGTTTCTATTGAAAGTATTTCTGGTTCAAAGCGAGTTCGAAAATCTAAATTATAACTGGAAACAGAAAAACGTTTAGCTGTGCCTAAGTTAGTTACGAGTTGCTTTTAAGCATGAGTGATGCAATTGTTAGTAGGAAAACGGTCTGAATCGTCAATAAACCAAAGTGTAATGTTCTAATTTTATCCTAAAAGGATAGGCAAAAAACCTAAAGAAAAATAAATTAAAATACATAAATAGTTAAACACAGAAAAGACAAACCTTCAATTCGAAAATGGAGGTTTAGAATTGGAGATTATTTGCAGACCCAATACAATATCTAAAGAGAATTAGTTGCGCAGTTCCAACTGCCGTTGTTATAGAAAAAACGCATTAAATATAGGGCGAACATTGTGACAGTCATCATAAATTCAGAATGTAATAATAGTAGTAGAATTAAAAGACAGTGACAACTATTGAAGGCATTAGATAATTAATTTAAAGTTAATCAATGAATATATTAATAGGAAAATATGCTATACAGTTCAATTTACCAGGACAACGAGTTTAATCCACAAAACAATTGTAACTACGCGCCTCAAAGAAACTATAAATACAAAATTTAGTTAAGCGCATACATTGGTGATTCTAAGAAAACGTCGACATCGATAAAAGTAAATAAATAACACAGTTTGAAATATTAAAAATCTGTCCTCTAATATATTTATTATAAGTTTCGAAAAACTAATAACCATCATAAAGAATTTATCTGATATTTAACTAATAAAAAAAGAGACTTAGCAAAAAACTTAAATGTTCATTACATCAACTTGAGGGGACCGAAATAACTCACTCACTTATTACTCACAAAAGGTCCCGACTGGGAGCTTAAGTTTCTCTACTCAACTGTAAGAAAAGAAATACAATAATTAGTATAGAAGTTTACTAATACAGAATACATAAATATTGCATTACATCTTTTTTAAATTTTAATATAAAATACCACAAATTTGCCAATTAAAGAAAGCTTTGATAAATAATTAATTTGATTCAAATAAATCTATGGCAAAATTATCTTTCTAATGATTCACCAACTGATATTAAACTAAGATAAATGTAAGATTATTCCCATTTTTATGTAAATAAACTTTGTTACTAAAGGAATGTATGAAGCATGAAAAAAATTTATTTAGGTATTTAGAGGAAAAGACTATAGTTTAAATAGTTATGTTAATGCTAATGAACAGCTAACAGTTTACATTTGGTATCTCCTGAGCTAAAAAAAGGCTAAATCATGCAATTGAAACTGAATTTATAGCATATATCATAACTAGCTAAGACATATATATCATTAGATTCTTGCCTAGAATAAAACATGTCAAGAATAATGAAATTTGTATTTTGAGGTATTAACGAAATTATCTAAGGAAAAATTCAATTGAACTTTATGTTAGAAATTATGTCATGGTAACAGGTATTTAACATTGGTGGAAAAATGACTATATATTTAATTTTATGATGGCTGTGGAATATTTTTTTTTCCAATGAAAGTATTTCTGGTTCAAAGCGAGTTCGAAAATCTAAATTATAACTGGAAACAGAAAAACGTTTAGCTGTGCCTAAGTTACGAGTTGCTTTTAAGCATGAGTGATGCAATTGTTAGTAGGAAAACGGTCTGAATCGTCAATAAACCNGGGCTCCAAGGCGCTCCTTAGTAAGCGGTAGGGTTCCCATGCGAAGCTTGCCTTTCGGTATAGGAATTATTTGTGAGATCTTAGTATTTCTTGATTATTGTCGTCTTGAAGTAGATCTAGCATCAAGATTTCAAGAACTGAACGCGGCTGGGCAGAAAATAGGACACAGGATAAACTTATCGAAAACTAAGGTAATGTATGTACACCCAGTTCCACATAAATCTTACCACCCTGTATGAAGGGGCAGTGAGTTTCAAGGCAGCGAGCCTTGAGAAGAGGGAGAGAGATAGAGAGAGAGGAAAAACATGGAGGATATACTTCGTGTCCTAACTCCGCTTGCAGTGTTTGAAAGGATTTTTTTATGTTATTAATATTAAAATCGTTTATTAGTTTCCATGGCTTGGTGGCATTAACGTAGCAGAATAGTATTATACCAACACCGATGTCGGAATGCATGAATTCAGTGGTTTAAAATCGGTTGTCACGATTTCGTATTATATCTAGCTTTCTGTCTCACAAAGAGAGGAACATTCGCCCATGAGATCCCGTTATTTCCGAAGCAAGCGGGGAGGAGGCCAGTGACCTTGAAAATTTTGAGTTTAGGTGACCATAGGTGACGGCTAGAACAGCATTTGAGGGATATATCCACAAAGCCTGCCTCTGAGCCAGCTTCTGTTCAAGACTGGAAGGGGAGAAAGAAAATTTCCGCGCACTTTGAGTTACTGTCGGACCAAAAATGTATAGACCTTGAATACGACGCGTTTCCTGACGAAGATCCTCGGTTGTAAATAGACATATTATACATCGTTCTAAAGAGCAATTATTTGCCTTTAAAATGATATACATGATGATGATTTAGCAGGGGATCCTGCTTTATCAGAGTCAGTGTGAATCCAATCCGTTTACGGAAAAGTAACGCAAATTCATGATTCGGCCATCTCTCTCTGTATTACAGGAATATCAACTTTTAAGTAAATGTGTGGTATAAAGTCATGGAGCATGCTGTCCGTTTTTTAGATATGATCTTAATTCATTGGATAAGCTGCGGAATTAAAAATCGTCGCATTTTACAAATTTTATTATCTAGAATAGATTTTTCTGATCGCATTAGGAGGACAGATACAAGACGTCAACCTTTCACATAATCTTTGAATTTAGTATTAACTTTGATGACATTGGAGTGTCAATGTAATAAACGTGATTTCTTCGGATTCCTTTAATTTTATTGCTTTTATAAACACGTATGTTTTTCAACTTTCTACGTTCTACTCTCACAAACCACCTTAAAAAGTTCTGAAATACACCCAAAACAATAGACCAAATGAGTTATTGCCACATTGCTCATGGAATTCTGATGACAGTGGCTATGTATACGAAATTTTCATTTAATTTTGAATGCATATAAAACCGTCTATATTGTTTATATTTCAATTATAAACGTAGAAAATATTAAAAATACGCAAACTCATAGGGGTCTAATAAAAAACTTTTTCCTAGAGCCTCCGCCTTTCCGCCTCTTAAAATTAAATATCATAACCATACATTTGGTGATTTGCAGGTAAAAATTCTTCCGTAAGGCTTTGAGGAACCAGTGTTCCTCAAAGTTCGTTTCCCAGCTTACACCGGTCACTAAACATCAGTAACAATTAGTCATGCATACTTCATATGTTGACATATTAAGTTGTCATTAGGAGCTAATAGGCCAAGTTGGTTTAGAATATCATTACCCTGGCAGCATCAGTCTCCGGAAGTGTGAATAAAACACGCAAAGCTATTTGAAAAGTGGAAAAGACTCCGATCAAGATGATCCTCATGAGGATATATTCCGAAACCTGAAGAGGATTTATTCTTGGTGCCAGAATATTTTTAGCTGATACCAATTCTTTGATTAAATCCACTGCACAAATATTCCTTTCTCATCTTAAGTTATCCGTAATTCTTTCCTCTAAATGTTTTTTACTATTTTAAGGGAAAAAACAAACAATTCGAAACATCTTAACAATCTTCACTCACCTTCTCTATTTTCTCATCCAATATATATTTTTTCCTGCATAAAACTGCCTTCAGAGAAACTACTTATTTGTCAAATTTAGGTAATATCTCAGTCAGAGATGCTTAATTAAGATTAACTCATCTATGGTTCTACAGTGTTACAAAACCGAGAGGCGATTTATTATAGACGCTAATAGCAATGAATGTTTAGGATTAGCAAAAAAATCAATATTTTCTGCAAACTTCTCTGATATATTTCTAATTATTCATCTTATTCTCAAAAATACAGAATACAACGTCGATGGTTTGATTATACTTCGAGAGATTTTCTTCTGATGCATCAATTGATTCCTAGGATCTCCGAATTTGTATACACTGACGATGTTCATATTTTAAAGCAGTGTTTCCCAAACGTTTTCATGCTACCGCCCCCTTGGATCCATACCACCGCCCCCCAAATATGAAAATCTATAAAAATTAATATCTGTGTCCATAGCTGATGAAAGATAGTAAGGAAATCACGCAAAGCAGAGATGAAAATATCCACTACATTATTTATGACAATTTTTTGATGTTGCATTGATGCCATAAAGCCAGTAAATCTCTACCGAGAAAGAAAGATGACTAGCAATAGGATAAAATTCCCTTTTGTCTAGCGCCCCCCTAGATTAGACCAGCGCCCGTAGGGGGGCGGCATCGATCACTTTGGGAATCACTGTTATAAAGCAACCTTCTTTTAATTCCACAAGCAATTTCCGTTAATTGACTACGCCAGTAACTAAATCATCACCTTATCTACAATTAATTTCAGAAAAAGGTACGGTGGTGTTTGTAAACTGATAGAAATCGCTAACCGCAGTATCACTATATATATTCAAGTCTATGGATTATTCGAAACCTTACCAAACTCTAGGGGTATATGTTATCGGTAATCGACGTAGAATGTTCCAGTTACTGAGGCAGTGAACTATTGGGGTGTGAAAAATTAAGTAATTGCATTTAAAATGCTCATTTTAGTGATATTATAAAATTTACTTTAGTCGACAGGGCAAAATCAACTTCAAACCTCAATTTATCTATACTTCATTTAGAATCTGCTATGTTTATAAACGCTCACAGTAAATGCTAGTTTTCAGCTTATTCTTTGTCCCGAATTAATACTCAAACTATATCCTTTTGGGCAATTATGGACTTTGAGGTGCAAAAGTAAAAGGGGCACAAGAATTTCTGGATGCAGACTTGTAAGTTACTCGAACGCGGTGGAATCATATACAGGGAATAGTGTAATAACTCTGTATTTACGTTCTGAGCTTTGCTATTTCACCCTTGAATATATAGTAAGCATGGAAAGAGTTAGTTGTCTAAAAGGGAATCCTGTACTACATGCTGACATAGGAAATCGCATTTGGCATGGTATGACAAGGCTTACTACATGCCAAAAAGATGATTTCCATCTCCATAGGCAGCCCTAATAATTTAATAGTTTCTACAAACACTTAATACCCTAAACGACAATCTTCGGGCATTTGAGGTTGGTGAAATCGGATCTACAGATGCATTTCCTTTACTCTNTTCCCCTCTGTCTTTTCCCTTGCATTCTACCCTCTATTACCTTCTTCAGCAAAAATGTAACTTAACAAAATAATTAAGTATGTAGCTGTATTATGACGCACATGTTTCGTAGCGATAGCTTAATTAAAACGAAATGAGGAAGACTTTAAAATGCATCCGATGTTAACGCGTGGCCAAGAAGATAAAATCGGAAAATAAATGAAAATATAAACCCACAGTACCTTTTGTTGAATCCCCGGAGAGCAGCGGTCCTCCGTCGTCTTCGATGACTTTCAATGGACTTTGAAAACCGGAGAATCACTCAATCGCGAAAGAAACATCGACCTCGGAGTGCATTCACTTTCTAAATATCTCGGAATATAGAAATACATAAATAAGAAACTCAGAAATAACCTTAAATCAACAAGTATTTCACTCTATAGACTTAGGTATTCATAACCTTTGCTATTAACTTTCAAATGAGGACTTTCGTTACTTTCAAATCACTATATCTTTTACCACGAAGTCTCATTATAATTGGCTATAGCCATTGGATACAAAAGATTAAGAAATAAAATCCAGAGAAAGAGTTAATAATTAATGGAAGCATTTCTTGTAATTTGTTAAAACGTCACTTAAGATTCATTTCCAACGCAAGAAGACTTCTCAGAAAATTAAATATTAATAAAAGGCGTTTGTTTCATAAAATAATTGCAAATTTAATTTAGATGAAGGAAATGAAAAAAAAATTAATTGCTTCCTTGGGTTATGATATGCATGAATTAAATGTCGTTGTAATAGCAACGAAAAATATGACGCAACGGTGACCGTTAAAATAGAAAAATTATTAACAAGCAGGAGCTATTCTTTATATACAAATACTCCAACATAAAGAACTTGCTATAAATCCAAGGAAGGATTCGAACTATTACTAACAAATTCAAATCAGAGATTCCGTTAAGAATTTCCGATTCTTATCACCCGATGGTTACGCTACACACTAAAAAATTCAAAAAACTATTTCCGGGGATTGGGGTCTAATTAATTTAAAAAGATAAGAAATATTTTACTTGAATATGTATAACATAAGACAGGAACGGTCAATGAGAACTGATCCGTAAAAATTCAAAGTTGGAAAACCGTTACGTCAATGGTTTAACAAATGAATGTGCCTTAAACCACTCGAAATACGAAAAAGAGAGAAATATTTGGTAATAGAAATCCGGCGACTAAGTTAGTGATCGAATAAATCGTTAATTAAAGTCGTATGCGTTGCTATAGCTAATCAATACGAACTTGAGAAAGATGCGTTACGTAGCAACACTAATGAGAAGTATTTCTTACGAAATTCGCAAAAAAAACGCACCAATTACACGCAAAACAATGCCACTTTAAATATACGAAAGTTAACCTCGCAATTGCTATCAATATTCAATACTATAACATATTTAAGTATCGTTACAATCAATTGACAAAGATTCAACGGTCAATTGCCGATTGACGTTAATTTAAATCCGCGATTTCGGCTACGAAATGAAAAAATTTAACAAATACCAAGTGAAACAAGTAATTCTCTGAGAAATCGAAAAATGTCGCGCAAAACAGTTATTCAAGTCACTAAAAACACTCGGAGACTTGCGATTATCGAACTTAGGACGGGAAACTTAATTAATTCGTACGAATTAGAAACCAATACACCAAAATTCGCGAATTAAGTGGGCGTACGATGTAATTCGAATATATTACGAGAGAATACAAGTTAGCTACTGATTTAGACGTCGATCAAACTTAGCGTCGATCTCAGGAACGCGCGATCGTCATGCACTTTCACTACGCAAAGAATACACTTAGGAAATCCGAATTTCAGCTCGAAAGAGCAAATATTTCTTTTACAAGACATCCAAAGTTTCAATTCCGATCGAAGTATTCTATGCTACTTACTTTACGTGCAAAGTCCTCCCTGGAAACCGCAGAAGTCATGATTCCTTGGAAAATATTTCTCTCGCAATTTAATAAACAGTTACTTAAAAATACAATTAACATATCGAATACAAAACCGTACTACTTAACCATTTTGCCTCCATAACCAAACTTTCCAATTTCTCGCCAACGTTCAAATTCAAATTGTAACGGTTTCTCTCACTAAAGTTGATAACATGTCCTCCTCCGATGAAATCTGCGCCGAAAATGAGAATTTTACAGTTTAAAAAAATTTAAACTGACAAATCCTGCGATCTGATTGGTCGAAATTGATTACTACGTCACTTGCCCCGCCCACNTCGAAATTTACATGTATTTCTTATGGAAATCTATCTGAAGGCTCTTGGTTCAAACCCAGCTATTTATTTCCTTAATCCGTCGCAAATATTTCAATCATCTTTTAACTAAATTCATGGTACTGAGTTATCTCGTAACAATCTTATATCTTAAGTGTTACCATAGATCATTTCTAACGGAAATGTCCGTTCTACGGACATGAAGATTATAAAACTTAATTAAATAGCTCTTTTCAATCGAGCAATGATATAATATTTTATTAGAGAATAATTGAGACGGCAAAATTAACTTTACCCGATACGTCCGGAGAAGAGTAAATTACTCGTCAGATTCGGGCCAAAATAAGAAAATCCGACTTTCATTCTTTTTTAGGCCCTATACTGCTGAACTAGTAAAAAGCAACAATATATTTTAACAAGATTTTATGATTATAATAACGATACAAAAGTGTTCCACGCGTTTACAACGACTTAAAGAGACGCCTTCAAAGTGTTTCACTCAGCTCCGTCCTTCCAACAGCCAATAGAATGCGGAGAAAAGTTTAGACTCGCTCTCTACATGCTTCACGCAAGTTATGCGGGTTGCGTCCGAGGTGGTAAGATTTATGTGGAACTGGGTGTACATATTGGTGCACTCTGCAAACTCTACCAGGCGGTGACCTCGTTCATTTATCTATCCTAGTCCATGTTTTCCTGTGACAGCATCATCTGCTTCCTCCTGACCTACACGAGCGTTGAAATCGCCCATGATGATTTTATAATGGTGATCTTCCTTGTCGTGTTCCTTGCCGAGAGTCTGGTAGACATTTTCAATTTCCTCTTCGCTGCTTGCTGCTGTAGGTGCATAAACTTGGATAATCTGAACAGAGTAACGCTTGTTTATCCTTATGATTAGCTTACACATTCTGTCAGATACACTTTCTATTTTCTCCACATTATTTTTCCATTTCTGGTTAATCAAGAAGCCAACTCCTCCAAGTCTTCCATCCTTTGTTCCCCTATAATAGAATGTATGCTCTTCCTTGAGTGTAACCAGTTCTTCTGATTTTCTTCTTACTTCACTAAGTCCGATGACATCCCACTTTATCTTCTCTGCTTCATTGAGCAATTCCAGGAGTCGATCTTCGCTCTTCAAGCTGCGGCAGTTGTAGGTTGCGAAGTGTAGGGGGTTATTTCTTTTCTTCATGATGGACCTCTGTAATGCCACCACCTCCCGGACATCCGAATGGGTGGTGCTTTTACGTCCGGATAAATTTCCATTACAGAAGCTCATCATGATAAATTGTAATTGCGCCTGGAGGGTAAAAGACAGTGATTCACCAGGCTGTCTCACTGCCGGTTGGTGAACTGAGTGCCACTCTCACTATTTGGCCGGAGATATTGTTGAAGCCTTCTTAGCATGGTTAAACCTGAGCTATACATCGCCTCCAACCTCCGTTAACACCCCTCCGCCCCGCCCTTGATATTCACATGTTAGTTATTCATATATGCTAAGAATCCCTGAAGAGCATCGAGTCCATGCGGCCAAACAATGAAGGTGTCATCCACGTAACGGTAAAAATATTTAGGTTTCAGAGGGACTGAAGACAGTGCCTTCTCTTCAAAATCCTGCATCTAAAAATTGGCAATTGCAGGTGATAAAGGTGAGCCCATTGCAACTCCATCAGTCTGCTCGTAAAACTTCCCATCGTACAGGAAATAAGTGGAGGTGAGTGTGTTTCTCTTAGGGGAACCTTGGTAAAAAGTGAGTCAACGTCCAGGCTAACCATAATGTCCTCCGGATCTAGGTGGGTGCTATTCAGGATTTTAACAAAACTAGCTGAATTCTCGATGTGATGTTCGCAATTTCCCACAAAGGGGGAGAGATTCTTGATGAGTTACTTGGCCATACTACACCAGGAAAGCACCAAATCTTTCATAATAGTACACTTTATCGGGCCACATGTAGGGCGCCGATTGTAAGGATTTTTCCTTACTAATATGCCACTTGCATTATAAGAAATTTCAGCTAATTCAATTACCTCGTGCCCCAATTTGGACGCCGATTGTAATGATATTTTCCTACAAATAGTACAATTTCACTTTACAGGTCCTTGATAGGATTTTTATTGCGAGTGACTGACTATACACCTTCTGTACACACAGATAAATAAAATGAAAAGAATGTGATAAACTTAACGTGGAACGCATTTACAGCATCCTACTCCTGCCTGATTAACTGGTCGATTTCCATCTTAAATGGAAACACTCAGAATCTGGGTTCCACGACTGCCTTGAACGGTCCTGAGCCCTGGATGAATCCTGCGACTCCTTCGGTCGAATGGGAGACCACCTGCTGGCGGGCGGTTAAAACCTGATCTGTGTAAAATCACGGAAAAGAATGGGTAGAGGTTCTAAAGGGTGAATTCTCATCCTATGCGGCGACGATTGGAGGCACCGGGAGGTCTCTTTCTAGACTCCTCTCCGGCTCTTGTCTTTTTCCAGACTCTCCTTCGCTGCCAACATCTCTTTCTAGACTCCTCCGGACTGCGTCTTGTTCCAGACTCTCCACTGCTGCCGACTGTCTATTTATCAGGCTATCATCTCCCGACCGTGGCTGCTTTCCAACCATCGTCGTTTTTTAGAATCTGGTTGTTTTCAGACTCCGGTTGTTTTCAGACTGTGGTTGCTTTCAGACTGTCATTGCTTTCAGACTGTCCTCTCCTTCGCACCTTAGGTCGCGAGGAAAGGTTTCCTTTTCCCCCTAGCGACGTCCTTCCGGAACCACAATAACGAACATTACACTCGCGCTACGCACGTTTTGGCGCGCACTTAAACGCTTCTAAAAGATAAACTGTCGTAACTTAGCGATTTATCAACTGGAGCACATAACATCAGTATAATTATAGATTTACAAAACAGGTTTGATTCTTTGTGCTTTTCGTGATATAACAATTGTTCACCCTTAGAATAGAACAGCAAAACAAATACATTTTTTCATTTGCAAAAGAAATACAAAGAGTTTACACTGAAATAATAACATTTGCGACATGTACATTATGTCAAACATAATTGTTCTTAATAGGATAATTTGTGCAACAAAACAACAAAGAAAAATACTGTTGCAACATCCATACATTCAAAACACAATAAAATTAAAGAACTCTTTGGAAATTAAAGGAAATACAGACACATGTAGCATCACAACAAAAAATACCGCTACAAAAAAAAAATATATATATATCTGGAGAAGCATATATATAAAGAGGGATATTTATACAAATATATTTTTTTAAATCTATGTTCTTTCTTTTTTTACAGAGCTAGATAATGTTATCATCTTTGAAGTTACTGCTTTATCTTGGCAGCATTTGTCTATATCCTTTGAACATCCATTGGAAGAAAGTATGGCAACAGCTGAGTTGGATTTGACTGATATTTCAAATGTTAAGTGCAAGCTGTACAGCACTGCTAGTGATAATACACTTGCCACGGCTGAATATGCAAGCAAAGTTGTTCAAAGGTATTTCTATTTTACTTAAACTTTCTTTATTTCAATTCTTGGAATTGTTGTTGTTTTATGACTGAGCAGTGAAATTGCTTATGTAACTTTTTAACATTTCTATGAAAAGAAAAAGTCTTGTTACTCTTATCTTATAAGGAATAAATATTTGTAATTGTATCCATTAAACCACACAGTAGAAAATTGCCTTGTTGTAATTTGGTTTTAAATATTAGTACAGTGGAACTCGGTTAACATGAAATGCAGGAAACCAACCTATTTTTATTTTATTATCCAAATTTTTTGTGTAATGAATTCCTTGCTAATGTCTTCCATGACTTTGAGCTCCATAGATGGTAGTTTTTTTATCCCTTTCATTGTAAATCTTCTACCTTATTGCTTAAGCTAATAAAATGTTCACTCATTCACTCAATTACTCAAAAACTGCAATAAGCTTGCAGCTTAAATGAATAAAATTTTTGCTCATTTACCCAATTACTCAATAATTGTGATAACTTTGCAGCTTAAATGAATAAAAGTTCCGATTATTCACCGAATTACTCAAGAACTGTGATAAACTACTCAGCTTTTCATAAAATAACTAAAATTAATGAATAAAATACATAATTTAATCTATATATAAAGCAAAAATTCTCTAGGTTGGTTGTGTGGTTTTTGGTCTGTTTTTGGTTTTTTTTTTTTGGTCTGAAATTGGAGTCCACACCGTTTGTCTGATTTGCATCAAACCTTGCATACGTGTTCTCTGAGATACGGAAGGAAGTACTGTCACCTTTTTATTCGACAGTTTTGTTGGGTTTGAAACAAGATGGTTCAGATAGATTTCCATAAGAAATGCATGTAGTTCGTTTTAATTAGTTGCAGACTATTTCTTTTGCAAAATTAAATTAGAAGGAATAGTCATATAAAGTCGATATAAGTACCAAAATAAGAGAAATTGAATATAGATTCGTATTATCATGGTGGAATATCGCTTTCGAATCGAAGTTAGAATTTAGAGAAAATATGCGAATATTTTGTGAAATTTTGAGGTTGTAAACAACCGGTCCCCCTGACAACCAATGCGATTGTTGATTCCGAGCTCATGCATTTTCTCATAAGAATACATAATATATTTTGGCCCATTTAGAAGGTTAACAATTAAAGGTATGAATATGAGGAAATTTTGCTGAGATTTTAACTATTACAGTTACAAACAATTTGTAGTTATGGTAACTATTTGTTTATCAGTTCAGACTTGTGACATATTGCACATTAACTTGAGACAAGTTTCATAACAATGGAATTCCATTAAGATTCACATTCTTATTGTTGATTGTAGATTTTGGGAGAAAATCCCAATCCTGATTTTGTGCCGAAAATGATAAGCAGTGGCGTGAAGTGAGTGGTTCCGAAATTCGTGTTTTTTTGGCGCTTGTGATGTTGCAGAGCATCATTCAAAAGCCTGATCTGGAATTTTATTGGTCAACTAGACATATTCTTGCCACCCCATTCTTTGGACAGATAATGTCGTATGGCAGATTTGTCAGAAATTCGGAAGTATTTACATTTTTGTGATAATGAAGAATGTGATCCTGAAACGCACCCTAATTCTAAGCTCAACAAGATCTGGCCAGTTTATCAGAAGTTGGAGGAAAAATTCAAAAAGTTATATACGCCAGAAAGTGACATTACTATCGACGAGTCTTCTCCTGTACAAGGGAAGGCTAGGTTGGCGGCAGTTTATTCCTCAAAAAAGGGCAAGATTCGGGATAAAAACTTTTATTCTAAGTGAATCTCGAAGTGGATATGTGTGGTCTACCATTATCTACACCGGTAAAGGAACTCTTTTTGACGACGAATTCAAAGATAAACCCATGTCATCTCAGGTTGTGATGACTCTCATGAAGCCGCTATTGGACAAGGGATACTGTCTGATCACGGACAATTTTTATACGTCCCCGGAATTAGCGGAGTGGCTAATATCGCGTTCTTCAGACACCTATGGTACACTGAGGAGAACAAGAAGAGGAATTCCGAAGGAATTAGAAACCAAAAAGCTGAAGAGAGGAGAAGTGGCGGCATTCAGGAAAGGGAAAGTGATGGTGCTCCGGTGGAAAGACAAAAAAGAGGTAACTCTTTTATCGACTGTTCACACGAATGAGATGAGAACAGTGGAGAAAAGGGGTAAAAGTTAAGTGAAACCAGCAGTGGTGATTGATTACAATTATACCATGGGTGGGGTAGACCAACATCTGTCTGACTATCCCCTACCCAGAAAAAGGTCAAAAAAATATTCTTCTATTTAGTGGAATTGAGTGTGTGGAACTCATTCATTTTCTTCAAGAAAAGTGGTGGAAGAAAAGCTCATTTAGATTATAGAATACAACTTATAGAACAATTGATTGAGGTCTATCATCCCACGCTCGTATCTCCGAGGAGTGGTAGGCTACCCGCAGCACAGCAACTTCGGAGGCTCATAGAGAGACACTTCCCTGACTCTCTGCCGCCGACTGAAAAGAAAGCGGCCCCTACTAGACAGTGCTTTATCTGCTGCCATAAACGCGACGCTAAGGGGAAGAAAATCAGGAGGGAAACGCGATTTTATTGTGCGGATTGTGAAGTTCCCTTGTGTGACACCTTGTTTCAAGATTTACCACACATCAAAAGATATTTATTTGACTTTCTCTATTGCGACCTCTCTAAATATCATGTATATGTTGTAATTAAATTATTTAATACAGAATTTCCGCTTTTATTTCATTGATATATCTTTTATAGCTCGAATATGGTAAAATGCTGAAAAAAAACTAAATAAAACCTGGAAAAACTTCTTTAATATTAACATTTGACAAAAATTGGCCGTGTCACCTATTAAAGTAATTGATATACAGTAGAATCCCGGTAATCCGGACAAATTCAGGCACACGGACGTCCGGATCAGCGGGAATTCCGGATTAGCAAGGTTTTTAAAAAATAACGTAAAACACGTTATTTTTCTCAAAAGTTGTATTGTATAGGTACTACATACATATTTTACATTCATAATTACAACATTTAAAGTAAATGAACGAAATCAGTGTCCAAAAAAGTCCGTGTTTTTCTTTTGCGCGGCCGTTCTTATTTTTAAATCAAATGCGCGGTCTCTTAAACGTCTGAGGAGCATAATTTCGTGTACTTCAAAATTTTGCTCTTCAGCCCACTGTACTGAAGTATTGAGTGCCGCCACAGCCTCAGAATGAGAAATTTAACGGAGTTTATAGGGGTGTCGTCGTCATCATCATCATCTTCTGCTGTTGCCGTCCTGATAATTTCGTCGTCTGCTAAAATTTCGTTTCGAGCCAAACTGTCGTCAGCCTCAGCAGTCCACTGGAGGGCTTCAGGATTAGAAATCGGGTTCGAGTTTTGTAATTGATTAATGAGCGGTGCAAGCTGAATTTCTTCAGTTTGCACAGTTTCTTCAACTTCAGAATCAATAAAATTGGGAAGCAAATTTTTCCACGAAATGTCAATCAATAATGTAGACACAGATGCCTAACAGTTAGCAAGACTGAACACGACATCTTTTAAATTTACTTTTTTCAGTGGATTTTCCAAGTTTTCATTGTGCACAGGAACATTGAGAATGCTCGTAAGAAGCAACTTGCGATATCTCAGCTTGATGTTTTGAATAACATTTTGATCCATGGGTTGGATCAGCGCAGTCGTGTTAGGGGGTAAAAACATTGCGGAAATTTCACCGTCATCAGTGCATAGTTCTTCTGCGGAAGGATGGCCAGGACAATTATCCAACAACAATAAAGCTCTTTGGGGTAGATTGACGGATTTCATATGTTGTCGAACTGTTGGAACAAATTCTGTTTTAAACCACTCCAAGAACAATTCTCGTGTGACCCAAGCGTTTTCTTGCTCACGATAGCATACAGGGAGCGTGACTGACTTGAAGGCTCGGGGTTTTTTGGCTGTTCCGACAACAAACAAAGGAAGCTTATGTTTGCCAGCCACATTCGCATACGGCATGAATGTAATCCTTGCTTTGATTACTTTCCTTCCTGGTGCCACTTTTTCATTAAGATCAGCTAAAGTTTTGTTAGGTAACATTCGCCAGAACAACCCTGATTCGTCGGCATTGTAAATTTGTTCAGAACTCAGATTTTTCTCATTGATTACACGCAGTAGTAACTCGATTCTAAATGGCTCAATTGCACTTTCATTACTAGAAAGCTTTCCCCCGGTTATTTGGGTTACTTATATCCCCGGTTGACGCCTGATCCCATGACGATGTTTAAATCTGTCCAGCCACCCTTTGCTGGCAACAAAACCCTGGTCACTTTCCGTCACTTGTCGGTTAAAAAATAGAGCTTTTTCACAAATCATTTCACCACTTATCGGTACGTGAAGCCGCCGTTGTTGAATAAACCATAAGTAAACGGCATTTTCTAGTGCAACGTTATCTACCGTTTTCATAGTTTTACGCACCTTTGAACCACTTTCTGTAATGCTGACAAATCTCATTGTGCTGTCCTTATTTTTCTTGATGTCACCAACTGTTGACTTTCCGATTCCGAACGTCTTGGAAATCGCATCGTAGCTATGACCACTGTTTATCAATTTAATGATTTTCACTTTGTCCTCTAATGTGAGGGTTTAATGCTTTCGAGACGCCATCAATCACTTAACAGTCGGACCGGAACAGAAAGACGTAATTTAAGGTTGAAAAAACACGGCGAAAACTGAACGAAGGTACAGAAAATCGAAAGAACCGAGTTACATTGAGGGCGGTGGGGGTTCGTAAGAACGGAGAAGGACGGAAGGGGTTTCACGGTACCTCACAATATAACTTTGTGTATAAATCTCATTCACAAATTCAATCACTCGTCAGTCCCTCGGCTTCATCATCCCTCATCTCACTCGGTAAAGTCATCATTCGTGGCCCGTCATCGGACTCCGCACACAATTTTGTTTGTCCGAAGGTTTTGTTATAATTTTTAATTTGTTATAACTTAATATAGTCAAAATAAAAACTATCAAATAAATTCAATTCAAAATTAATTAAATTCAAGTCAAACTGAGCAAGTTATTTACCACAACATTATGGTTGCGGGTTTGCATAACTCCCCATGGACCGTCCGGATTACCGAGGGTTCCGGATTATCGCGTGTCCGGATTACCGGGATTCTACTGTATAATGAAAATTTAAAATATGCTTTTTTTGGGAAGGAATACTCCAAAAACCCGTCAGGGAAGGGTGCTTTTTAAGCTCTTAAGTTCAAGTAATTCTTAGAAGAGTGTAAAGTGGTCCTCTTACGAAAGGGACGTTGGTAGGGCATGGCCTCTCTCCTAATAATACAGTTTAGAAGAAATAAATAACTTTCGAATAACATTAAACCAACGGAAAGTATTCGAAAGTGAAACTTTTTATTCTTACACTTCGTATTAAGAAGTTATAAGGCACAAAGTATCGTGTTGATGTTATGTTTATTTGCAGAGATATAAAATGCAAAACTTTTATTTCTTTGCACCACAATTTTTGGGTGGAGGTAACTTCACATTAATTCCGATTTTTCGGGCCCTATAATCCCGCAATGAAAAACCAGAATCAGGTTTTTAGAGGCATAAAAGCATGCTCTTTCTAATAAAAGTAACTCGAAAATGTTTCGAGAGGGTCTTTTTTCTTAAACGTTAGCTGAATATACCCTATTTTTGGCGTCGTAACAAAATTCGTAATATTTACAGTCAAATATTAAACCAATGGAAAGCATTAGGAGAGTGAAACTTTTTATTCGAACACTTTGTATTAAGTAATTATAGGATACAAAGTATGGCGTTAATGTTATGTTTATTTGCAGAGATATAAAATGCTAAACTTGAAAATTTTTTCGCGCCATACTTTTCGGGCGGAGGTAACTTCATGTTCATCCAGATTTCTCGGGCCTTATACGCCCGCGATGAAAAACCAGAATTAGGTTTTTAAAGAGATAAAAGCATGCTCTTTCTTTTAAAAATAATTTGGAAAAGTTTCGAGAGGGTCTTTTTTTGTAAATGTGAGCTGAATATACCCAATTTTCGGCGTCGTAACGAAAATCACAATATTTGCACTCAATTTTTAAACTAACGGGCGATATTAAGAAAATGAAACTTTTTATTCCAACACCTTGTATACAGTAGTTATAAGGCACAAAGTTT
>KZ309339.1:234598-245117 GCA_000376725.2 Ladona fulva | reverse complement strand
ACATGTCCTCGATGTATTCCCCTCCCGGAGATCCGATTGAGGGGAAGCTTTACCTCCGGAATCTTGTACATAGAGGTCCATTTAATACCATGAACTTCTTGGGAGTAAAGAATCTTTGAATTCTTTACCATAGTGTGGTAGTTTCCCGTTGCTTTCCACACAGGCAGAAGATGCCTAGCTTGTTTCAGCCGTCCACACAGTGGTCAGACGCTGTTTGCAGCCGCTCAATCTGAGACAGACGCTGCATTTTGGGTTACTCTTAGCTTCACTACTCACCTTCGACCTTACCAGCAAGGGAGTCCCTACCAGGAGCTTATGCTCCCGCCGGCATTGCTCTCAGGATCATTGTAGCTACTAGGCCCCCCTACCACGACAAGGTGGTAACCCGTAGGGGGGCGCAAGCTAATAACGCATTACTATAAATGCTTACTTTTAAGTAATTCACATTGTATTAAGAACTTTGATCCCAGCCGAACTTAAAACCTTGAGTATAAAACCTTCATTTACCAAAAAAATAATTCTAGATTCCCGATATGCTCATTCTAAATACTTACGGACAAGAATTCAAATTTCGCACACTGTGGTAGGGCAGCGGATTCAAATTTGGCGCGGTAATCAGCCGGTGAGTAAGTTTGGCAACGTTCGCCATAAGCGCAATACTGTCAACTAAATGTGGAATACACTATAGCTTCTTCCACAGTAACTATCCTGTATATATCAATTTTCCCACAGATTATTGTAACTAGTAAGCAGAACAATTTGAGACTAAAAACTGAAAATTGATTATCGTTCCTTATTAAATTACTTCTTAGCTTTTTTTTACCATTGATTTTCTATTTTTAGACTTTTATTAATTTTGCTATTCTTTGGTTGCTCTAATCTTATTTTAATTGTTTACTATGTGATGATTTTAAGTGTATATTTTAGTGGCCATCTAATTGTAGTCAAGATTATATGAATTTCATTTATTAATCAAGATCATTAACTTTTTAATATTCCAATCATTTCTGAGTTCTTTGAGATAAATTGAAATCATTAAATTAATTAATTTCTTATTCAATCTTACAAGGAGTGATACAAGCTTCTTCATCCGCAAGTGTAAAGTCATCTGCTTCCTATGCTTGCAACTTTGGTGTCATCCAAAGTGATTTCTTGTGCTCCCTCATGGTTTTAATAAGAATTAAATGATACCATCCAGCCAGTCCTCCAGTGGTGGAGTTGGTAACAGGTCTCACCACAGTAATTTCGGTTACTCAGCATGCTCAATGTTAGCTGGTTTGAATCCGACTATCGGACCCTTCTTTTCATCGCAAGGCAACCTAAGTATCACTCCTTGTTAGTTCACACCTGTTATATCCCATTAAGGTAATCTAAAGATTAGATCTTAAAATAATCTTAAGAAAGTTTTTAGGGCTAACTCAAGATGAGATCTGAAGATAGACTACCCTTTAAGAACTTTCTGCAGTAATTTATGTCAGAATTTTAATTTACATGGTATTTTAACATGCATGATGGAACTATTTCAGATGTCTCTCCATCCCAATTACCATGAGAGCTCTGATAAGGAAGTGGCAGGGCCAGAATTTCAAGATGGTGCAGACAAATGGGAACTTTGGTGTTTCAATTGGAAATTTTTCCATGAGTGCCTTGGGGGATGCAAGCCAGAACACTAAATTAGCTGGTGATTTTGATGGAAAAATCACTCCCAAAACAGAACAAAATGGTGCATCCCATGATCAGTTGGGATCAGTGATGAATCAAAATATTTTGAGTCAAGTGTGTATTGTTGGAAGTGAATCTCCAGAGCTTTCAACTGTTCCAGTAAGCTCCCGATCTGAAGCTTTTCCTCCATTCCAAAGTCCCGTTCAGAATACCATTTCAGGGAACTTGCAAGCTCCTATGGAGAACTCTCAGCCAGGTATGTTGAACCCTTTAGGGGTTACTGCCCTGCCGGGTGGCTCTCAGCCGGCAGGGCACAAGTCCCCTCCCGTACTCTTAACCCTCTTAAATGACCAGCACACATCTATGATAACTCAGAAGCCGAAGAAACGAAAGCGTAAAGGCAACTCCTGTGAAAATATGTCAGGACTGTGGAGTTCCCGCAGCCCCAAAAGGAGGATGGCCGGAGGCGAGGAGTTTGACATTCCCAGCCCAGATACTGTGGCTACCAGTGGAGAATCTACACCAGTAGGCACTCCTACTACAACAGTTGCACCAATAGAATTAGGTCAGCATGGTGGCGATTCTTCCTCTTCGTCCTCATCTTCATCTTCCATCTCATCATGCTCCAAGTCAGATGAATTTGGTGATGGAGGAAACACTACAAATAGGGCAGGGATTGAAATTGTTCCTGCCACAAATATCACTCCACCTGTAATGCCTAGTGTTGACTACGGAGAGTCCAAAGATGATCCGTACGATTATGAAGAGGAAAGTGCTATTCAGTCTCAACCAGAAGTCCATGATGTAGATATGGGTAGCGATATACATGAGGTCAAAGTAACTTCCATAATGCAGACTGTTCATAATGTAGAACGTCATAGAGAAAAGAAGAAAAAGTCTTCTTCTCTATCAAATCGCATAGAAAGTAGGAAGGATGGTAAGAATTCTGAGGGCCAAACTCCACAGACAATCATACTTGATTTGGCAGAAAATAAAAGTATGGTTGCTCCTTCAGTTAGTATCACCCCTATTACTTCGTCTTCTATAATAACTCCCCCAAGTCTTTCCTCTGTGCTTACTGGAATGGGGCTAGAACGAAGACCAGGCATAGAGATAATACCTATTGTAACCTCAGCCACAACAACCCTCCCCAGCTCCATCACAATCACTCCTATCTCTTCAAAAAGTAGTTCTATGTCTGGAGAGGACAGGGGTGGAAGTCGAGATAGGAGAGATGATCCAGCCAGAGTAACCAAAGTGAAAGAAGGAAAGAGGATCATGTCCTCACCTCACCCCCCGTGTGGGGGAAATGAAGAAGATGGCAAAAGATCTGAAAAGAAAAGGAAAAGAAGAAGAGAAGAATCTCTTTCTCCAATTGATGGAGGTAAACAATCAAAGGTTCCCACAGTAAGATTGGAAGTTATGGGTCCACCCCAAATTCCTGGAAAGTCAGTGGAGAAGTCTATGAGTAAGCAGGATATGGTAGCTGGAAAATCTATGTCTTCATCTATCAGTATGAAGGGTAGCAGTCCTTCACCAGGCAGCTCTCCTCCTCTAGCATCAAGTATGCGTAAATTCTCATCTTCTCCCACACATTCAACATCAGTCAAACCACTTTCCCTCATGAAGGGTTCTGCATCTCCAATCTCTTCTCAGGGACTCATAAAACCTAAGCCATCTCAGAGTCCAAAGCATTCCTCCAGTAATCCAGGATCATCTCCTTTATACAATACAGGTAGCCCCAAACATTCATCTGCAGCTAGTCCAAAGCATGCTGGTCTTTCACCAAAGCAATCTGGTTCTGGAAAACCAAGCATGTCAGCCCTTAAGTCAGCTTCAGCTAATCTCGGAAAAAGTAGTAGTGGTGGGACATCAAGTTCTGGAGATGTACTGCTTAAATTTGGAAAATCAAAAGACAAGGAGAAGGAACGCAAGTTAATGAGTGGAAGTGGTAGCAACTTAAGTTCTGGACACCAAAGCCCCAAAGTTAAGGCTTCGACTGTGAAGTTAAAGCAACTAGATTTTTCTCAGGGTAGTGAATTAGTTCAGTCTGTGTCTAAAATGATTTCAGGTGGTAATTCACAGGGTTGTATGACTTCCACATCTTCGTCATCAATGCAGTCCAATAGTTCATCTTCTGGGGGTATTCCTACATCATGTGACAAGATGAGTTCATCAGGTCCTTCCAAACAACAACCGATACGTAATCGGAAAGGCTCCTTGTCTGCAGTCATAGATAAACTTAAGTCAGCTCAGAATTATGGAGATGGGTCTATATGTGGAGATGGGAAGAAGGAACCAACAGGAGAAAGGTCAAAAGAGAAGAAAGATGGTATGGGTGGTAGCATGTCTCAGAAGACAGTAGATAATAAGAACAGGGAACCTGGTAAAAGTTTAGCAGATGGGAAAAACCCAGAATACATGGTGAAACCAAGTTCAGATGGTATGAAAATTACCATAAACAAAACTCGAACCAAAGACTCATCTACTAAGGTGTCTTCAGGCATTAAGTCTGGTTCTATGTCTTCGTCATTGAAAACTATCTCTCATACTGGTTTGAAGCCTGGGGTTAATAGTGGGCCTGCATCCAAGAAACCTCCACAGAAAGTGGCCTTAGGATCTTCCAAGACATTTGGAGTTGTAAACAATCCAACTAGTTCAGGAAAATCATCGTGTTCAATGAAAACAAGTAGTTCTGGACTTGGAATCACAAAAATGTCGAAGTCTTCCAATTCTTCACCTAAACAAAGTAGTCCAGGTGATACAAGAAGAGATAAAATGAGACCAAAAGAGAAGTCATCTTCTCCCTTTGGAAAATCATCAGAACAAAGGAAATCCAGCCCTGCCTCATTGCGGGATGATAGATCTGAATCCGGGATGGCAATTCTAGATGGGGGTGATCGCATTAAGTCTTTGTCAGGAAACCCTTCTCTTACTTCAGGCCATTCAAAGACTGATGCCATATTACCATTAGAAGGTCTAAAGCTTGATCCAAAATTTCAAATTCCCAAACTTTCAAGAAATATTTCCAATGATCCTTCACGATTATCTGATCCATTAGACAATTCAAAGAGAAATGTTATAGAGAGAGATAAGTTGGATACTAATAGGCATGATATAGTAAAGAGGGAGTCAAGTACTCCTGATGTTTCTAGTTCAATGAAATTCTCCAAATCAGAAGAGAAGCAAGATAGACCTCAAGGCATGTTGGAGAAAAATGTGAAGTCTTCAATGTCCTCTGCAGAACATGCATCGTCCACATCAGGAGTCTCTACTTTGTCATCACTACCCAGCTCATCAGCCCCAAGTTGTTCCAGTCCCAAGCTATCATCTCTAGGTAGTGGTTCCTCTTGTGGTAAACTTATTGGATTAGAAATCAGTGACTCGCAGTCCTCCACTCCACACATGGAAGGAGGCAGTGACCTATCAGAATGTAAAAATGAGAGTATAAGAACTACACCCAAAACTATGGAGGAATCAGTGAAGCATATATCTGACTTGGTAACGAATTTGGATAATCTTAATTCTACTTCAAAAACTCATGTAATTGATGGAACGTCTGTTCTTACGCCAAAACCACTCATACCCAGTGAAACAACCAATGATGAAAAGGTAATGCAATTACCTTCAGTAGCTATAGTATCCAGTATGGAGGTATCGAAACCTCTGGTTGTGCCAAAGACCAATTCACAGTCCCCTCCCTTGTCAATACCACTCCCATCTATTCTTCAGCCACATGATGCTCTGGAAACACTGCCAGATGCGTGTGATATAAGAGCCAAGCCAGAAAGTAAACTTGACATAAAGGTGACTGTGCCCTCTGTCATTCGAGGTGAAACTGGTTGTGGATCATTACTGCAGCAACCTCCCATTCCTCCATTGCCTTTGTCTTCTCCACCTGTCTCTCTTCCTTCCAGTAACATAAGTTTGCCTTCCCATACTCTTCCTCCCCCTCCTCCACCTATTTCCTCCCAAGGTGTTCCGTCATCCTCGACCCCTCATCCATTCCCTGCCTCTCCCTCTGTTTCTGTGCACATAGTTAAATCGCCAGCCCCTGTTGCCTCGCCCCTCCGCAGCCCCCTTGTAATTGCTTCTCCCCATTCTACTGTATCTCAGGCATCTCCCTGCATAACTGATGATGAGCTGATGGATGAGGCACTAGTTGGAATGGGCAAGTAGCACCCATATCCCGCCGTCTCCTTAGGGCTCTTGCCATGGGGACATTGCTTTTAGAGGTAGACGTGTGGGATACCATTTTCACCAAATTAATGATAGAGGTTTTTGTTGGTGCTTTACTTTTTTGTTGTCATTATAATTACTGGAAAAATAAATGCTGTAAATAAGCCTCCTGACACAAATGAGGGGAGTAATGCAAAAAGGTTTGAGTTTGTATCTCATTTGTCGAGGGCATCACTCATATGCTGTACAAATTCTATGAATTGTGGGTTATATGTAACCCAATAAATTTGTATTTATAGGATGTTCAATACTATGCCAGTGTTTTCACAGGTATTGTTATCTTTCATTTATTGAAAGAAAGCATACATTTAACCTTTAATGTCTGTTAATATATTTTAAAATAAAGATGGAAGTCGTACACTTCAAGCTGAACACCGTATCAGTCCAATGTCATTAATTAGCATTTTATCCTTAATGGCATTTTCTTTATCCCTTTCATTGTTTTTCTGAGGATTTTTTTATTTGGGTTGTAAAGCAATTACTGCTGACTTCTCTGAGAGCAATGGTCGTGTGTTGCAGGTGCGGCACCAGAAGTTCATCTGACTCAGTTGAATTGGTTGAGTTTAGACTTTCATCCTTCCCCAGATGCCTGTCAACCAGGCAGTTATCCCAACCATATCCCTACAACTTCCCCACTCACTGCCTCGCCATTGTTCTGAAGAGAGAAGTTCAGTATTCTACAGTGTTGGCGATCATCTACAAGTTCCTGTACTGCAATGCCCTCCGTTTGAGTGGGGGTTTCTGCTTAAACGGCATTCCCTTATCAGTCTTGGGTCACTATTTTCCTAACAATAAAGAACTTAAAAAATTAACCATGGGTAATTTTGTTTTTCTCTCGAGGTTATATTAAAACATTTTTTCTGAAGGTTAACAAAAGCAGACTTCTGAAGTTCTTAAAGTTGCAACTTATCTCTAATTGAATTTGGTGAATGATGTATTTTGGACAAAGTTTCTTAATATCAGTAACTATAGCTGTTTTTGGTGTGAATGGCCATTGCACTTATTTAGAAATTTTCTTGAGCTCCCCTATTTGGCAGCTCAATTCTCTAATTATGTAAAAGTGCTAGTTTTACTGTTTTCAGCATGCCTAGACTTAAGCCTGCAAGCTGCCAGTTGCATGTTTTCTTGTAAGGATTGGCATTCCATTCACCCATGCTTAAAGTATAATAGGAATTCTGAATGCATGTTAATTTAACACACTATGTGATTGCATAGGTGTGCTTGATGTAATTAGCTAGTGATGTTGTAGAATTTTACAATTTAAAAATAAACTATGTTTCCAACATGAGTGAATTTGATTAACAATTTCTTTAATCTCCATCGAGCTAAAAATATTTCTCTGGGGAAAAGGATAATGAATTTTCCAGTTTCACTCCATCGTAGGTGTATCACCCATGATTCACAGTGGGAAAGGATTATTATTATTTACTAGTAATTAACAGGTCTTTTGCATGATGGAATATTAACAACCAGCTACTACAAAATGCTAATTTTTTTAAATAAAGTTTCATCCAAATTTATTAAACATACTACAAAACTCACATTTATTTCTTAAATCACAATTTTCTTTCCAACTATTACCTGAGTTTCTAGATTAAGAAGGAAAAAAGTGGTACAATAAGAACAAATTCCAGGAAGGGATATCACATAGTTTTTTTTCAAATTCCAGGTGCTGCTTACTTTACATAAAAATTTTGATTTTCAGTTATTACAAGTAACACTTTGGCATTGCAACCAGGATAACTCTTCTACTTAGAGACAGCAATACATTGCGTAAAGTCCTAGAATTACATCTTACACTTCAAGGGCTTTCATTTTATGGCGCTTTTTCTCTTTGGGTAGGAGACGCCTAAACCATTTCATGGGACGAGCTTTATTCTTTTTACATGGCATTGAAACTGAAACATTGTCCTTTATCTGGTTAAGTCCTGTTAAATTACTTTCAGATACACTATGTGAGATGTGATTATGTCTGTCATTAGTGATTAATTCTAAATTGCTTGCACTGCTATATTCTGGAGGAGCATTCAAAGAAATACTGATATTTTTGGAATTTACGTGACTGTGTAGATCATTGGATGATGAATACGGAGGTGGTGGCTCCCTTCGTCGAATCATTGAAGAATGAGAGTTCCATTCGTTAAAATCGCTTCTATCTCTGGAATTCTGCTGCAAGCTTAACTGTGGTGATGTTTCAGCAGGGACTGAAGATCTAAATGTAAGTTAATCATATTAAGAAAAGAAATTGAAAACACATTGAGGATGGTAGAGTTATAAATAGTCTCTCCAGCAGTCTCAATAGTTTTGTCTCACATCAATTTGTTGCTTTCATAACACAGATTTTGAAAATTTTTTGGGGATGAAGACAGGATCGTATAATCAAGAGGACACACTGACCACAAGGTGATGCTAAGCCAGTCTGTTCCTTTAAGTGCTACCTGAAAAATTCTCACCTGCTTGAAACTGCGGCAGAGTTTGGAGCAAGGATTGAATCTCGTAATTTCTCCCAAAAGTTCCAAAATTTTCCTGCTCTGTTGTAATCCAACAAAAAATAGTAGCTGAGCTCTGGAGGAAGTTGACACCGTTGATAAAGGCATGGCACAACCTTTCTTTGTCGTTGATCTGTGTGATCGATTGAACGTTGCAATAGATTAAAAATGGTCACCACAGTCTGGGGGTAAACAACTTTTTCTTACCTATTCCCAAAGCTTGTGCAAACGTAACAAAAAACTTGTTAGCCTCGCTTTTCAAGAAGTTAGGAGATACAACTACTATAAGCCTGTTGCATCTCTCGGCAATTAGTTTCATTATTGCCTCGTGCTCGAATGCCAGCCCCCCAACAAGATCTCTGTCTTTGACGCAAAGCTAGAAAATATGACCGATTACTCGTGAGCACGCGGAAATATAAACGGCATGTACTCGTGAACAAAGGTGTACCTTCAGTTTATATTCATTCTCCATTCTGTCAATAATTTGCATAGCGAAATCAGCATCATCCTCGGCAAACAATAAATATGCATCATAATTTTGGGGCAGCAGGCCTTTATCCAAACGGCAGACGTCGTCTGAAACAGAGAAAATCAATTCGATAACGCAAAAAACTTCTGTAACGTTTCCGAAACTATAGCATGCGAATACAAACCAACAGTTAAGATATCCTTGTCTGCATCAAATCTGGTGATTCGACAGTAATCAATGTTATCTCGTTTTCTTAGATAATTCAATCCATCTTTTTCTGAAAAATTTAACAAGTTAGGAAACAGAAAATTTGATCAAATCTGCCTCCAATTACATACTAACCAATCATTTTCGTAGTGTCGTCAATGGCATCCCATCTATCCATTTTCCGTAAAAATGACAGTAATAGTCCGACTGATACACTTTTCTCTTGATCCCCAATCCTGCTCCATGATTTAAAAAACTCAGCAGTTGGGTCCGACTTAGAGGCAATGTTCATGACTATCTGTACATCTATACCAGCCAGCTGAGCTAATCCTCTCCAATCACTAAAGAATAACATTAACTGTCAAAACAATATCATTTATGCACGACTTCATGTTTCCATGATGTTTCTGCTTACCGAAGGAACCCATCATCTGTAGGAAGAATTTTATTTGAGTTCAAGGAATTGGAAATTTTCGCTATTGTATTTAGTCTTAAGGCATGAACTGGACACTTCTGCACTTCCTCGGGGACGGACATATCTTCAAAACTTTCAAAAGAAGCCATTTTAAAAACCCTACGATCATTCACTAGTAATTCAATGAAAGTTCAGCAATGTTCTAGTCTACTGAAAACAACTTGTTTATCATTTACTGGGAATATTTTTCTCAATTAGTTCCTGGTGAAAGACATAGAGGCGCTGAGTGCCTATAAAGTAGGATAATCCACACCAAGATGTGCCAACTACTATTCAATGACGGAGGAACGGGTTTCCTCTGCTCATCAAGTTAGGTAGAAACGTAGCTAGATGGCTCTGGTGCAGTTTTACGCGGCAATTTACGGCCGTATTCACGAAGCCCTTAAACTCGGTTTATGTACCAAAAATGGCCGCTAAGCAGGGTTAGCTAGCTAGTCCGTATTCACGAAGGCGTTTTAAGGGTCCTCTGACTTAACTTAACCTGACTTAGCTGAACCTGCAATTCGTCGACTTAAAATAGAGCTTAAGAACGCGCGGCCGACATCTCTCATTCTGTGCTACGGTTTGTTTACAAGTTGAAGAGTTAATATGTAGCAGTTCGTTGAAGTTTCCATCGACTATTTCGCCGCTGTCGAGATTTCCAATCTTTGGGTAAGTTTTTATATTATATTACTAAGTTATTTATACTATTAGTTTTATGTTAAAGTCGTTCAAAACGTAGTTGAATTTCTTGCAATAGAACAGTGTGATAAATTAAGTCATGCCGGTCGTATTGAATTAAGAAACATCTCTTAGTTATATAATGATACGATTGCTTGATTTATAAAATCATGCAATCAAAGCAACAAAACAAATATGTTGTTTTTAAAGCCTTCGGAGGCATTGATTGCAGGTAAATTCGATTCTTTCGTCTCTGTCGAAGATTCCCTTTCTTTGGAAAAGTCATTTGTACTTTGTTAGTGCTATTGTAAATTCGTT
>KZ309339.1:177553-188039 GCA_000376725.2 Ladona fulva | reverse complement strand
AATGTAAGAAAACCCGTCCAATGCATTCTTATGGGAAAATGGCCGTTTTTGGGGCCTCCTAGATTCGAACCCATGATGCCTAGAATGGAAGTCCGATTTTTTCCTAGATGTCCAAACCCGGGACTTCACGGCAAAAAAATCGACCGTAAAGTCCCGGGTTTGGATATCTAGGAAAAAAAGCGGACTTCCATTCTACACATCATGGGTTCGATTCTAGGGGGCCCCAAAAACGGCCACTTTCCCATAAGAATGCATTGAGGGCATTTTCAAAAATTCATTTCGCGTACTTAGCGTAAAGATAGAACGTTGAAATTTACGGAGTGGTTAGAACGTGTTTTTATCTTCTTTTTGCCGAGGGAGCTTTATCCCTAATGGCCCCAGGTTCGATGCTAGAGTGCAAAACGTTCAAGCAATCATTTCCGGAATTTCTCGGTAAGATAGAACGTTCAAATTCACGCCATCGATAGAGCGCAAACATCTCTACAGTATACCTAGAGGACATTACCCTGAAGTTTCTTAGTTCGATGTTAGGGTATTTTTTCTGTCTGAAGTTCATGAATTCATTTAGGGTATTTTCCGTTAATCTAGAAACCTGCAATTCACGATGTTGTTAGAATTGATGATTGTCTATCGTATGCCGTAAAGCTTTTTGCCTTTAAGGCCCAGGTTCGATCCCAGGACCATTCTAATGACCGATTCGAAAAAAATCGGCGGGTCCGTGAGACACTTTCTTCTGCCTCGCCTTTAGTATTCTATATGTATATATATATCCGGAGAAGCGTCTATATAAAGAGATAATATAATATATCCGGAGAAGCGTCTATATAAAGAGATATCCTGAGAAGCGGCTATATAAAGAGATAGCTATATAAAGAGATATACGAGTAAAAGATGCTTGCATACTGCAAGCTTAATGTAAGATACATTAACTGAGGCATTACACATCGCCTGCAACACTCCGCCTTTCATACACCAAGTTCCATGCACCAAAAACAATAACCTAAACGAATAATTCATAATACGTGCATACGAAATGTCGTAGCATTGAACCTGGGTCCATTAGGACAAATATCCTTACGGCATACGATAGAAATCCCTATCTTCTATAGATGTAGCGAGTTTCAACCTTCTACCTCGCCGGGAAATCCCGTAACGAATTTTTGAAAATTCCGTCATTGGAATGTTCCTGGGATCGAACCTGGGCTTTTAGGGCAAAAACCTTTACGGCATGCGATAGTCAATCATCTATTCTAACAACGACGTGAATTGCATGTTTCTATCTTAACGGAAAATACCCTAAATGAATTCATGAACTTCAGACAGAAAAACTGCCCTAGCATCGAACTAGGACCCTTAGGGTAAAATCCTCTAGGTATACTATAGAGGTGTTTGCGCTCTATCGATGACGTGAAGTTAAACGTTCTATCTTACATAAAAATACCCAAAATGATTTCTTGAATGTTTTGCAACAAGAATTTACCTAGCATCGAACCTGGGGCCACTAGATATAAATCTTCTTCGGCAGTCAAAAGATAAAATCATTTTATATCGATTCCGTAAATTGCAACGTTTTATCTTTACGCTATGTACGCTAAATGAATTTTTGAAAATGCGCTCAATGCATTCTTATGGGAAAATGGCCGTTTTTGGCCATTTTTGTATATATATTTATTAGTTTCACAATTTAATAGTTTCATATTAATCATATTTTTATGTTTTGCTAATAATTTACTTATTCTTCATTTAAGTCAGAGCCTCATGTCTTTCACGGACAGATTTGGATTTAAAAAATACAATTGGAAACTGTTATAACCCGAATATATCAAAAACGCTAAATTTTTTCCGAAAATAGAGATATTTTATCAAAGTTTTAGCGAAAGGATTCGTGTAAGGCGAGTTAAGGAACACCTATAAAACATTGTTTCTTGTGGGATTTATTGCAAATACATAAGACCATTATCTCTAATTAAATTGCACAAAAGAAAACTTTTTATTTTGTATCTGAATCGAAGGTATGCTAATTAACATATTGGATGAAGGGATGAATATTGAAGTAAGGAAGGTAAACTGAATTAGATTTGCGGATGATATGGAACAATACTAAATTATTTCATACAAGTCTATGATACTCTAACACTTAAAAATGCCAGAAGCAGGAAAGAAGTTGAATAGTATATAAATGGGTAAAGATAGGTAATAATACTAAATGACAGAGAATATATGCATATTAAGATAAAAGAAGAAAGAACAAACAAATGAAAATATATAAATATTTAGATTGGAAGAGCGAAACAGATCAAAGTAAGAATTGCCATATAAAAAGAAGCCATCATGAAAAAAGAAGTGTATTATGCAACAACCAGGCACTTGCCTCAAGAAAAAATACTAAATACTTTGTATGGAATATCATGATGTACGGCGGCAAAACATGGAGCTAGGGGAAGATGTAAAAGGATTGGATTGATCCATTCGAAATGTGGACATGGAGGAGATGTCCAGCTAAGTTAAAAATGAAGAAGTACAGGACAGAACATAAAGAGCTTTCCTGGTGAATACTATGTGAAAAGGATTCTCGGATATGCAACCGGGTAACACCTGGTGACAAAGTTGTCACCAATGTTTCGATGACTGACTCACTGTCAGTAATCATCCTCAGGGCTACTCTGATGACTGAGTCATCATCCTCAGGGCTGTTCTGGTGTCCTGTTCTGGCTCAGAGGTGTCCTAGTCATCGAAACGTTGGTGACAGCTTTGTCACCAGATCTCACCTAGTTGGAATCCCGAAAATCCTTTTTACAAGTACAGGAAAGGATTAGAGAGAACTCCTAAACACTAGGAACAGAAAAAAATTGGATAGGTCAAATATTATGAGAATGAGAAATACTTAATTAGATTTGGAAGGATCAGTATAAGGGCAAAAAAAAGAGGAAGACTTGAAAATGATAGCTGTTAAAAAATAAATGGAGGACATAAGAAAACCAAGGAACTTGCCTGGAGCGGTTGTAAGAAGGGCGGTGCAGAGTAACATGTGAATAATACTATGATAAAATAAAAATTCCAGGAGACGAAAGATGAACTTGAGATTTACTATGGAAGTTACCGGATATACCACTGTATTTATGAGTATGAATACGTGAATATAAAAATAAAATAAGGCATGAAAAATAATTATAATGAATTCATACATAAAATATATGATTTCTGAAATACGTTAGTATATATACAACCGTGATTAAGATAGTTGATTTATCTTTCTAGAGCCAACTCGGTCAGTTAAGTGTGTAAATAACACGAAGTAAAATGAGTGAACGTGGAGCTACGAACCGAGATAAATAAAATAAAACAGAGATGTATGGTGCAAGCATAGATAAGTAAGGATTCTTGACAAATTTGACGACAGTTTTGGCAAACGTCAAGGATCATCTTCTTGAACGCCTGTCTATAATTTTGGGGTAAACTCCATCCAAAATGTGCGACACCTACCGAACTTTTGACTGGAAACTTTGAGGAAAGAACTTTTTTGCAAGGGTTTAAAGGTCGCACAAACGTCGACTTGAATTTCGACTTGAAACGAGCAATACGACATCTGGAATGAGGTATCAGTCTTTTGGTATAAAACGTCGATTGCATTTGATACTGAGATCCATCGATGCTACGCTAAGGTCACCTTAAAGTGTGAGCTGCCGCCGAGGGGATCAATATTAGGCCCTTCCACACTTCACGTTGCCAATTCCATACATTTCCAAACCCAAACATGCTTGAATTCGTTCCCGATTACCACTGAATTAAAAACATTTCAGCGAACAAAATATATGTATGATACAATCCACCCAGCTGCCAGGTTAATTTCGTTCAATTTCCTCTCTAACGACAGTAATGCAGCAGTCAAAAAAAGGATTATCTCCTTCATTCGTTCCCTCTTTCTTTCCAATTGCTAGCCGTTGTTTGACCTTTTTTTATGCTCTTCTTTTTCTTTATAGTGTCTTGTACAACTCTTTGTTGAAGTTCCTCTTTCATTGCCTCTCTGATAAACTTGCATAGCTCGATGTCATGTTTGTGCTTTTAGTATGTACAATTTCTTCGGTCATTTTCGGGGTTTCATCGTTTTTTCTAATTCAACTTCGGCTTTCCTAGTATGCATCTTCAGCTGCTCTCTTCAAGATTTACATGACGTGTTCTTGAAGTGCCAAAAGACTATTTTAGCTCCAATTCTAACTCATTCTGATTTAATTCTAATTTTATCATTCTTACTTCAGGATTATTGCGGAAAATAAACTTTTTTCTCTCCATACGGAGATTGCATCTTACAATTATGTGGTAAGTTTAGTGAGCGATAAATGGAATAGGAAGGAACCTTACCACAGATACATGGTGGTACTTCTAGGCCTGAATTACTGGCCTATGGTAATGAACAAAATCGAGAGAGGGCCATTGGGGACCTTATTGAGTATCCATAACGTTTCAAGACCCTATCTTGCCTTAACTGTGTAATATATCTCTAATAGATTCACCTAAATTGGAATTTTTAAAATTCCCTCGGGGCACTAAAACATATATGAAAAGCTGAGAAGTTGTCAATACCCACATGGACCTCAAATACACATCCAATCAGCTAAATTCCCTTTCGCTTACCTTTCCTATGATTTCTAATTGAAGTGCATTTTCAGTGATTCGAATGCAAATTCACTTTTGATTTTGTGCAATGCGCAGATATGAATCAAACGCCATTTTTCGTCCCACCGAGTTGCTGTCGCCTGTCTTTAAGTAAATTTGTGAGTTCACCTCAACGTAATTCTCACGTGGCTTAAAGTCACATCGTTCTCTATTCCGTTTCATTATCTCCGCGTTAAACTTTTCCTCTAGTTTAAAGTAAATTTCTTCTGGAAGTGCATCAAAAATCTTTCTAAAAATATAACCATCCACTTGTGTCACAAAATAATCAAATTTCAAGCGCCACTAATGTGTTGCAACCAAATCTAATCGGGAAAACGATAGAAAGACTCCGATTTCCTGGCAAACATCAGCCGGCCTCCAATGCTTATTATATACGGAATTCTTTTAACGTAGCGTCGAACCTAGGATCATTTTGATAGATGTCTTTACACCATGCGTAAGAGAATAACCTCTTCAAATGTCAGGTTGAATTTCAATTCTCTATCTTAACGGAAAGTGCCTCAAATAATCCGAAAATCCGCGTAATGCATCCTTCCGGGAAAATTATCTTTTACGAGGCCTTCTAGGATCGAACCTATGATATCTAGGATCGATTTTCCTTTTTTCCTGGGGTCTCATGATTCACGTCTATACGTATAAAAATCGACGCGTCAGTGGCTCTTTTCGTTTAGGCCTTTCACTCGTATCCTGGGTATATCCGGAAAAGCATTTGCGTATAATAGATCGATACGAGTTGCTTGCATACTGCAAGCCTTTGGATGATGAATTTTCCCGCCTCTAGTTTCGCCAAGTCCCAGCATGAAGAACAGGTTCAATTTCTCCATGGGAACCATTTTGAGACATTGAACCGTTCTTTCGTCGAACTAAGACCTTTTATTAGGATATAAATGCATATTAAGCTATAAAGTCTTGTCTTCTATAATTAACTAAGGTTTTTTGCCGCAATCATTTCAGGAAGTGTCTCAAAATTAATTCCAAGTTTCCTATGATTTCTTTGGACGAAACCTTGATGCGCTCTGGCATCGAACCAAGTGTCAGCTTGGAAGCTGTCTACCTTGAATACAAATTGTAGGCACGAATTTTATTTCCGAGGTGAATAGTAGCTATTTTCCTTATTGGGAAGTGCCAAAAATTATTAAAAATAAACCGCCCTGTGAATTTTAAATACAACAAATTTGAACCGTCATAGGACCGAACTGGGTCATTTCCTGAACTACAAAAGTAAGAATTGGTTTTACTTCCTTCGCTACCCGGTTAGATTTTGCTGGACCATTATTATCAAATAAATATTGTCAAAAAAGTAAAGCCTGCAGGAGATAGTAAAACAATATTATTAATTCATTCATTCAAAAGGCTGTGATATGGAGTCTATTCCACGGTGGCAACCGCATACATAATTAAACATTCCTAAATCGTACTGAACCTAATAACACAATATATACCCCAAAATAACACAATGTAAACAATACAAATACAATTATGTAATCATAGTCAAAGTGTGAATTGGGAATTCAGCGCAAAAGTAAAGAAGTTCAGTGAATTTACTTTTGACACTATTAGAATTCCAAGAAAGTAAGTTAACTAATGAGTCCATTGATGATTTTGAAGGCTTCAGTAAAAAATATTAAACTTTTTTCCTGGATAGTTGAGGCTGCCATGACTTTCTGGAAGGCGGTGAAAATGGATTGGAATAAGTCAGGAATAGGTGAGAATGGTGTAGGATTTGTGAGAGGTGGTTGGGTAATGGTTGGTCGGGAGGGTGCAGAAGTAGGGTTAGTTGATGAACGAGAGACAGAGGAATAGGATGTTGGAGTAGGAAGGGAAGGGAAAGATTGTCGGGATTGGATATTGGGAGTAGGAGGTTGAACGGCTCTGTTATCTTTAGCTTTAGCAATGATATCCCTACGTAAGGATTTGAAGACTGGACAACCTTTTAGGTGGAAGAGTGGGGACCATTACAATGGACACAGACTGGTTGAATTGAAGGTGGAAATGAACATTCCTTAAAGTGATGGGCACCTCCACAGAAGCTGCATTTAGCTTTTACTTTGCAAAAAATTTTAGAATGGCCGAAAGCAAGACATTTTAAACATTTGTGTTCTAACTGTCGCGGATGGAGTGGTGGCGCTGTACATGAGTACATCTGCAGTACGCATGCGCCGGTGCTGCTGACAGCCGATCAGGCCCTCGCGGCTCTTTTTTTCTCTCTCGTTTGAGCCATCTCATGAACAACTTCATGAATGGGAGCAACAAAGGACTAAGGCGCCTGACCTGATCCGCACAAGCCATCATTGTCCAGGATCGGCATCGCTATGAAGAAATCAAAAGCTGATATTTTGTTAAGATTGTTAATTATTTGTTTAATATATATAATCAAAACTAAGCCAGGTGAATGTTATTTTATCCTGCAAGAACATTATGGATTTTTCCGACGTGATTTTTCGGACGGATCGCGAGGAATTCATTCCGGAGACTTCTTCGTCGAGAATTTTAATAACAGAAGTAATAATCTCCTCGAGCCATCCCCCCGTTAGCTTGGTCAGCGCTGCATCGTCAAACCACACAACGTTTGGAGATCAACTAATCGTCTGGCGCAGCCCTGAGGCATTCGATTCTAAAAGACGCTGCCTGGATTGTCTGAACGTGTGAATGGAATCATACCTATGGTTATGGCTTTCCTTTCTTACCTTTAAATTCTAAAGAGGCTCTGTTCTGCTCATATTCAATCCATTTTTCCATTTGCTTCAATTAACATTAAATTTAATATGGCTGAGGAGCTCAAAAGGCTAATTCATAGAAGAGGCTTAATAAAATCGCGCCTCACTAGGTTTAGGTTGTATTTAGAAGATAATGATCAAGATATCTCAGAGTTCCAGCTATCGAGTCAATTAGCAAGGTTGCGGGAATGTTGGACGGAGTTTGATTCTATTCAAACGGAAATCGAAATATTTGCGGTGGATTCTAAATCTCAAACGGAAGTTATGAAAAAGAGGGAGTCATTTGAAGAAAGTCATTTTGAGTTAGAAACCCGATTTGCACAGCTGCTAAAAGAGGGAGCTCCGACAAGCCCCAAATCAGAGAAAATATTTCGTCGGCCGGAATTCAGTTGCCTGTGTTGGATTTGCCTACATTTAGGGGTTCGAATGATGATTGGCTACCATTTCACAACACTATTCATTCACTCATTCATAGCAATACCCCTCTATCCCCAAATCAAAAACTTCACTATCTCAAATCCTCCTTAAAAGGTGAAACTTCGCATCTCCTAGATAGTCTGGAAATATCCACCGCCAATTATGAAGTAGCTTGGAGGTTATTAAAGGATCGTTATGAAAACAAAAGGATCATAATAAGTAAGCACATACAAGAGTTATTTAATTCAGCCCCGGTGAGCAAGGAATCAGTTTCAGCATTAAGAAGCCTCTTAGATGGTACTTTGAAGCACGTAAGAGCTTTGAAGGCATTAGACCAACCTACTGATCACTGGGATACCCTGTTAATTCATATATTTCCCATAAATTGGACCCATCCACGAGACGCGCGTGGGAATTAACATTAACGTCAAGTGAACTTCCTGTTTTTGATGATTTCGTTTCCTTTCTGTCTCAACGTTGCAAGATTTTGGAAACATCAGAAAGCTATCAACTTACTCAATTAAAAACCCAATCAGCGGATTCCATAAGCAAACGCGCAATAAATTACCGGCATCAAGGGGAGCATTCTCGTAAATCTATCGTACATATCGCTACTCAGCCTTCTTTGTGTCCACTATGTGAGAAGGCTCATCAACTTTTTCAATGCAGCTCCTTTAATAAATTAACAATTTCCGAAAGGATAAATAAGTGTAAACAATTAAAGCTCTGCATGAATTGTTTACGCACAGGGCACTTGACAATCAATTGCAAATCAGTCTCATGCAAGAAATGCGGTAAAAGACGTAATACACTATTGCATTTGGACGGATACGTTCCTGAATCATCTGCATCGTCTCCTTCTCAGTCAAATACTGAGTTTTGCCTTCACAATACTAATGCCTTTCAACAAGTTATTTTGGCTACTGCCATCATCAGCATTGCGGACTCAGGAGGCCATTTGCATCCATGTAGAGCATTGCTGGATTCTGGATCCCAATCGAATTTCATTACAGAATCGCTCTCCAGATCGCTAGGCCTTAGGAGGACAAAGATTCACAAACCTATCCTAGGTATTAATCAGAATATATCCAAAACAACTCATCTTGTTCGGACTAGCATAAATTCAAGAATAAATGCCTTCAGCTCTGAACTCGAATTTTTTCATTTTACCCAAAATCACAGAAGACTTACCTTCGATAAATGTAGATTGGTCTTCATTTAATGTATGTACCAAGGAATATACATTATTATCGACCAAATAGGATAGATATTCTCATCGGTGCTGGATTGTTTTGACGTCTTATGTACGTAGGCCAAATAAGACTTAGAAATAATCTACCTATCCTACAAAAGACAATTCTGGGTTGGGTGATATCAGGGAAGGCTCCAAACAAGACTTGCTTCGAGAACCCTTCAGAATCTTCTCATTGTCATCTCAGCACGCAAGGTGACAGCTTAGAGGACTCAATGAAAAACTTTTGGGAAATCGATCAAATTAACAAAATGAAAGTTCCTCGATCCGAAGAAGAGGAGGCTTGCGAAGAGCATTTAAAACGCATACTCACCGAGATGTAAGCGGCAGATTTATTATTACCCTTCCATTTCGCCATGATCCTAGTGGTGCATGCACCCCCTGCCACACGCCGAAAGGTGGCTAGCAGGGTATACACATAGACATAGACATATTTTAGGCTATTCCTGGGGCAATGCTCTTCGCCGTTTCGAAAAGTCGGAAAGAAAATTCGCACTCGATCAGCAGCTCAAGAATGAATATCGCAACTTTATTAATGAATACTTAGAGTTAGATCACATGGAAGTGTTCTGTGAAAATAATCTTAAACCATTTGTGCCATTTGAGTTAAAACCTTTTATTTACCTCACCATCCAGTTCTAAAACAATGCAGCACCACTACCAAACTTCGGGTTGTGTTCGATGGTTCTGCCAAAAGCTCAACCGGTATTTCTTTGAACGACGTTTTGATGGTCGGTCCAGTCGTTCAACAAGATTTATTTTCAATTCTTCTCTCCTTTAGAACTTATGCTTTTGTCTTCACCACGGACATTAAGCAAATGTATCGCCAAATCAGGGTACGACCACCTGATACGAATATGCAGCGCATCTTGTGGAGANCCTCATTCAAAGTTGCTGAAACTTTAATTAAACATAATAAACCATTTCAAGATGTTGACATAATCAACCATTTTCCAATTTGCAAGATGGTATCAATAACCACTGATGGGGCTCTGGCAATGATCAGTAACAAAAATGGCTTCGTTGCTCTGTGTAAAGGTGATGATGACTTTCCAAATTTTACTGATTATCATTGTATTATTCATACTCAAGTTCTATGTTCAAAAGTATTAAAATTCAATCATGTTATGGATGTTGCATTTAAAATTGTAAATTCCATAAGATCTAAAAGTTTGCCACGTCGCCAGTTTCGCACTTTGCTGAATGAATGCGGCGAAGAACACAGTGAACTGTTACTTCATACTGATGTAAGATGGTTAAGTCGTGCTACATTTTTAGCGAGATTTAGAGAACTTCTGCCACAAATAAGCTGATATTTAAAATCTAAAGGTGATTCATATCCGCAATTGAATGATCAAGAATGGCTTCTTGATCTTGCATTTTTGCGATATTACTTAACAATTAAACGAATTAAATCTGCAACTAC
>KZ309339.1:111126-165759 GCA_000376725.2 Ladona fulva | reverse complement strand
TGTCATTTGCAGCTGCCTTTCCACAGAGGTGAGCTTATGGGAACGGCAGAATATTGCGAGGTCATCCACAAACAATGATGCCTCAACAGGTGGTCGTATTGAGGTCACCACGTCATTAATTATTAACTTGGAGAATCTGCGAGTGTGACCTTTGTTGAAACAGGCCTATGAGGAACATTCCTCACCAGGAGGTGTTAGAAGATGAACCTTGCTCAGGAAGGTCTTCAACTTCAAAAACAAATGAAAATTTCCAATGTCTGAGGGCTCTTGTGAGGTCAGAAAGTCATTTAACAATAAGTTGAGTGCCCAGTTGAAATTGAACCTTTTCACTGTGCATCAATTTTTAATTGAAGATTTGCACATGAGAAATGTTCTGTGCCAAAATGGTGCCCAAAAACCTCACAAATGAGCAGGACAATTGAAAAAATGTGTTCTTTGATCTTCTTTACAGAATTGCCAATGACCACAACTTATTCAGTCATGTGATCACAGGTGATGAGTCATGAATTTTTTAACACCCTGACCCTGAGACAAAAAGGCAAAGTCAGGAGTGGCATGCTGAGGCATCTCCTTAACCAAAAAAAGCTGAAATGAGCAAATCGAAAATCAAATCAATAATGATTTGCTCCTTTAACAGTAGGGGTATCATTCACAAAGAATTTTTTCCTCCAGGCAAACTGTCAACCAAATTCTTTAAAGGGAAAGGCTCAGAATAAGGGTGATTCATGTGGGACCAGAAATTGCAGAAACGTGGATGGTCCATCATGACAACACCCCATGTCACACGGCCATCTCCATTAGTGAGTTTTTGACCTCAAAAGGCATCCCTATGGTTCCCCAATCCACCAATTTTCCTGGTTTAAGTCCTTGTGACTTTTTTCTCTTCCCCAAACTAAAAAAATATCTTAAAAGCATGTCATCTTGAGACTGTGGAAAACCCATAAGAATGTGAGACTTGCTAAATACCATACCGGTTGAAGCCTTTTGAGTGCTGCAACCAAGACCAAGAATTACTCTGCTTATGTATAGCTGTCCAAGGGAACTACTTTGATAACATTGTTGTTAGAAAAGAAAATAAAAAGTTATGTAAATAAAAATGTCTCATTCCTTTTCTGTCTCATATTGTATAGGGAACAGTACAGTGATTTTGTGAGTATTTAGCTGAGTTATTTCTAAGAACAGGGAAACAAAGTGACTCTTGAAAACTGTGACTTGTTTACATCTCATATTTTTTGTACATTTTCTTTTCCTTTTCTTCTCTACAATAAATTTATATTGTATAATAGTGGCACCCTTTCCTTCCACCCTGTGGTCTCAATTACAGCCACGGGGATGTTGGAGTGCAATTTCACAGAAATGTCTTTACTAGTAAAGACATAGACTGGAGACAAATCATTATCCCAGATACATGATGACACCTGCTTTTGGATCACTGATTCCAAGAAGACATGACTCCAGAGATGCAATAACCTTTGCATACCTTATTCACCAAATCGCCCTGCTCATCCAGGCCTTTTGAATGAGACAGTCAACCAAATACCTGTGTTGTGCCTTCAGCAGAGATCGAAGTGGCAGATCAAGTCGGGGAATTTACGAGAAGGGACATTGGTGCTACTTTCTGAAGAAAATCAGCCCCCGCTCAAGTGGAAAAAGTTTGTTTAAAAGATCAATCAATAAACTTTGTATTCTACCAATCGATTAATGATTGAAGAATTTTTAAATTTGTTTTCTTAATTCATTTTCTTTTTTTGAATTTCATTCAAAGTCAGAGCTTTCAAGGGGGCCACTATGTTCAAACTCGCGCGGATGGAGTGGTGGCGCTGTACATCTGTACATCTCAAGTACGCATGTGCCAGTGCTGCTGACAGCCAATCAAGCCCTCGCAACTTTTTTTTTCTCTCTCTCTTGTTTGAGCCATCTCATAAACAACTTCATTAACGGGAGTAACGAAGGACTAAGTGCCTGACCTGATCAGCACAAGCCAATTCATTAACGGGAGTAACAAAGGACTAAGCGCCTGACCTGATCAGCACAAGCCAACATTGTCCAGGATCGTCAACGCTAAGAAGAAATCGAAAGTGGATATTTTGTTAAGATTAATTATTTGTTTAATATATATATATAATCAAAACTAAGTCAGGTGAATGTTATTTTTTCCTGCAAGAACAGTAGAAATACTGATAATATAGTTTTTGGATTGATATGGATAGTAAAATGAGTTGTAATTTTAACTGATGAGCATTTGACTCCTTTGGATCTGGTGGAAGAAAATAAAAACATTCTTGAGAATAAAAAAAGCAATGCAATCACTTGGAAACAGAAGGTATGTTATGTTCTTGCTGGTATTTATGTTAATGAGAAAGTGCTTGTAAATGTTTGTCGTGTATATGATAGGAGGAGACATGGAAATCTATTAGCTCAAGATTCAGTACTCAGGTAGGTACTGTGAGGTGTTGGAAGGAACTTCAGGCTAAGTATGACTGTATCAAATTAGTAACGAAGAAAATCTTGGCGACTGAACACCAAAATTTTATGAAAACCGGGGATGGTGCTATGAGTATATATCTCAAAATCCCAGTGTATGAAAAATGTCTTGGTTTATTCAGTTTAAACAGATGCGGATTGCACACAACTGTTGATAGCGATGCTCCAATTATGTGTAAGGATAATGATATCACCATTCCGAGAATTTATGAAGTAATACAATTAACCATAATCTCAGACCGTAGAGTAATTGCATATTTCCATACTAGGTTCTTCAGACATGGCATCAGACAGAGACGAAGTGGCAGCGGTAAATACTTTGTTTATAAGCTAGATATAAGTGTTAGCTTGTAACTAACGGAACCTGGACAAATTTATGCTATTTCTTCTTGGTTTTTTGTCACTACGGTGAAATCTAGCTTTTATTCTGATAATCAGCTATAAGATATTAAATTCAGATGCTAATTCTTAGTTAAGAAATTTTTATCCTATACATTTAACTGATATAGCTAAAATTTTCTTACCAGGTTTCTGATGAACGAAGTGTGGAAGGGGACTCGTGTGGTAAAATATAGCTTACTGCTTTGAGAAAATTGCTTGTATTACAAGTTATGGATTCTAAAGATAATGTATGAGTAGATATATCTGCTATTTTGGTGACCTTATAGGTGAAACATTCCCATATCACTTGCGAGGGCTAGGACAACTAGGTGATCATAGTGTCATGCTAAGAAGTACTTTAGTCAAGGGTTTTTCATGAGGATGCCTTTTGTGATTGCTGAATAATTGATGCACTCCCTAATGTTTTGAATTACATGATAATAATTTAGGATTCAACTCTTATTTCTTTTCTCAAAGAATATAATAATCCTTTATATTTTCAGACTGGACTACATATTCTCCAGTTATGCTTCAAATGCCTATGCATGAGGCATTAAGTAGAGGAAATGAAGTAGATGGTATAATAATCAAATAAGTTTCTAATTTTATTTTATTTATATATTAAAATCAACAGAAACCATAAACTTTTTGAGAATAATTAGTCATTATAATACTTGTTAAATTTACCCAAATAAACTTTACCTATCTGTCATTCACTATCAATCTTAGTTTTTACATACTATTAATATTTGTTATACTATCATTGTTGAAAACGTTTTAAAATTTAAGGTTTAATTTCAGTCGTTGTAACCATTACAGAAGATGATAACCAAAGAACAGGAAGTGAGTTAGGTAAAATGTATTGCTATGGTTTTGTTATTAGTGTTTAACACTTTAATATTTCATGTTTACCCATTTTCTCAGCTCCTTCACTGGCAATAATGGAGACTGAGGTAAATGAAGAGACTTTAGAAGAAAACATTAGAAGGAATGAAAAGTCTAGGAGTATGTAATGATTATATTTTAGGTTTTGAGTGACTTGCATCTTACCATGAAGTAATTAATAATATATTTTAGATTCAATGAGACCAAAGAAAGAAAAAAAAGGAAAAAGATGCCCAAAAGAGAATTTGAATTTACTGACTGAAGCAAAATTAGAACTGATTGAAATGCAGAAAAGCATTTTATTAAAGGAAAGTAAAGAAAAAGAAAGAAGAGATAACGAATTACATGATNTCATTATAGATGCTAAGAACTGGGCTTGTGCGAAAAGCACCAGTTGCAAGACGTAGGCCAGCATTGTGCAAAGATGTCAGAGGTCGCAAGTATGATGCTCTAGTAGCACCATAAATAAAACACCCATAGTCAAGCTTAGAGCGAATCAGTGATCTATAGAGTAAAAGCATGCAGGTGCGGTCTGCTCCCCAGGATTTGTAAGATAAAAGCTTCAAAATGTTCATGCCTGCATGAGCTTTCAGCTTGAGGTTATTTATGTGTGTCCTCCAGTCAAGCCTCTTATCAAGGTGCATACCTAGTAACCAAACAGAGTCTACAAATTTTAAGGTTTTGTCTCCTAGCCTCAATGCTGCCAACCCTCATTGTTTTATAGGAGGACATTTAGAAAAAGTGAAAGTTGAGTGGAAAAGCAATAAGAATTCATGGATGACGAGCGGGATAATGAGTGAGTGAGTGGCTTGAAAAATTTAACCAAAAATTGAAAAGACAAGACAGGAAAATCTTGCTATTTCTGGACAATGCAACTTGCCATCCTGATTTACAATTCAGTAATATTAAGTTGATTTTCTTNATGGGCGTCTGAAAATTTACATAGCATCAAAGCTCACTTCTTCACCGAATTGATTATGCAAAAGAGACTATGATTCTAAAGAATCGCTTTGCAACGGCCAAACAGATCCCTGGTACAAATAATTATCACTCTTTCATTCCCGTATCAAAAACGAAGATATATGCGAAGCTGTTTCCTTTTTAAAATAACTAAGTAACAAAGAGTGTATCTAAATAAGAGCATCCTGTAGATGTGGTTCATTTTAAGGCTACCGATGACACAACTACGGAGAAGTATATTAGATTCTCTTAGAAGGGTATGGAGGTAGGGTATACGACAAGGGTATACTTCAGAATATACAACACATTTCATGTACGGTTTTGCCAATCTGTGAAAGAAAACACGACATAAACTGCGAGGCAAAGAGGTTATTGGATATTTCACTGCTAGATATGGATACCCACTGACGGATAGGAGGGACGGAGTACGGACGTAGAAGCGCCTGTTAGGAAGCGAGCGGCGCTGCGCCCTGACATCGAGGTAAACAATATTTTTTTAATATAACATTCCGTTTGAGTTCCACTTTTATATTTTCACCATTCAAAGAACGTTTATTGTTCATTTTGGTGAGATTTTTTTCAGAGCAAACGAGGTGGCTTTTTTTAGTTTAAAATCACTTTCAAAAGTTAATTTGCGTAAAAGTAAACATTGTCTCGTAGAAATATAATTGAGCTTCATATCAAATGAAAGCTCTGTTCTAGATCTTTAAAATGAGTGTATGCAATGCTCTGTAAATTTTAAAATCTTTGAGAAAAGGGGGTTTGACCGAGAGCGTGCGCGCCGATTTCCACACTTTTTTCCAAACTTTGACAAGCCGCCATTTTGTAACCTTAACTTACATTCATTGTCAGTTGTTGAAAATAATAATCACCTAGTTTGCCTTGGGGTGATGAGAAAACTACTTCTTGCTTGGATGAAAGGTAGCCTTAATGTCAGGATGCAGGCTGGAAAGATAAATTTATTGAATGAGCGTATTGTTGGTATTGCAAAGTTTATGTCATTAGAATTTGCTAGGAAGCCTCGTGTAATGCAGGAGGTGATGAGGTGGAAGGCCACTGAATTCAGAATGTTCCTAGTTTATACGGGTCCATATCTGCTTGAAGAGATTCTTTCATCCTCTTTGTATAAACATTTTCTGTCATTACATTATGCTATTCGAATTCTACTCTCCTCTGATTACTTAGTTAACTTGGACTATCCCAGGACATTGCTGAGGTATTTCGTGAAAAAATATGAAGTTATTTATGGCAGGGAAAGCATGACATATAATGTACATGGCCTTCTCCATCTGGCAGATGATTGTAGAGTTCATGGTTCTTTAGACAGATTCAGTGCATTTAAATTTGAGAGCAAGCTGTATCAAATCAAAAGGCTTGTTAGAAATCAGAATCTTCCCCTGCCTCAAATTGTCCGGCGGTTGCATGAGCAGTCATATTTTCCGCACTGTGTGCATGCCATGCAGCAAATTCTTAGAGAGAAAAAGGGCAGTCATAGGATATTGCCATTTGACCTAGAAGGTCCTGGGTACTCGCATTATCCTCTCAATAATGCAACTGTGTCAGACAAAGCACCTAATAACTGCATTGTAATGAAAAGTGGAGAAATAGTGGTTGTAGGCATAATTTCATCCAGAAATGGGAAGATACATTTAGTGGGTAAGACATTTGAAAATATCTCCTCGTTTTATGTGAGACCAGAACCATCATATAATACAGGAATACATTTGGCCAGTAATCTGCTTGATGAAAAACTCTGGGCTTTCACTGACATCAGAGGAAAAGCAATCCTTTTTCCCTCTCATGAATCTCAATCCCAGTATTATTTTGCAGAGATTCTACATATTGACTCATAACCACAAAACTGAGTTCTATTTTGTTCTCCTCTTGGTTGCTTGGTGATACATTATGAGCTCAGAATTTTTCTTTGTCATTTCAGAATGCCATGGGTAGTTGCGGAATTTCTTCCTTACCATGGGTTTGAAGAGTATACTGTCCAAACCATTCCTCAAAGCTGGTTGTCTAATGAGGTTGGATGTCCCATTGCTTTCTATCCACCTGCGAATTTCCTATCTGCAGCAGTGCAGAGGATGATAAGGAGGCAGCAGCAGCCAGCAGATACTTGGGACAAGCTTCCCTGTAATTATGCTACTGGTCCATTTAGCCAGTTTTGTTTGTTTCCATGACATTTAAACATTGTAGTGCGCATTAACCTATTACTCATTGCAAAGCATCAGCGATATCCAAATGAGCCAGATACAGAATCTCAATGCAGTGAGGACGACCTAAGTGATCCTCCATCGCCTTCGGGTATTGTTTCTATGCTTCTGAAGATAAGATAAGACTACTGAAGGTATGTCCTTTTCTTTTTTGTAATAACCCCTTGTTCTCTCATTAATCACATTCTTTTGTAGATGCTATGCATAGCAGAATGACGAAAATTGATAGAACTGGGAAAAACTTTGATTACCACAAAGCTTCCCAGGCTTCTAAAGACATCTACCAAGGCTGCTGCAGCTTCCATTATTCAAATGCCTGGATGTAGTGGGTTTAGATCATTGGAGCAGTCCATGGTCAAATCTTTAAATAGGAAGAATGCTGACACACGTGGAAAGAGCTCAAAGACCATGAAAGCAGTAAATTCTTCTCAAGTTTCATCATTGGCACTTTCACAAAGTAAAATGAGCATTAAGTCCAAGTTTTCAATGATGATGTTCATTTCATTATTGCAATGCATGCATCGTGCAAGCAGCTTTAACTCATATTTGCTATGCTCTAATTGCATTGTTTCAGAACTGAAGGATTTCATTCAAAGTGGTCTGGATGACCTCAAAAACAAAATAAAGAATGAGCTGAGGAAGGAGTTAAGGGCACAAATTGCTCTTAGTTTCGCTACATTGAAGGAGACGATAGTAGCATTGTCACTTCAGATGATCTGTTTATTGCAGAGTGAAGGTGCAGCATCTGTCCAAATGGAGTTGATGCACACACTGCCTATAAACAGCACTGAGGAGTTGAAGCAGTTTGAAGAGGAAATTTCCTCTAACTGCAAATACAAGCATGAAGGTATGAATATTTCTCTCATGAAATTGTGCCAGTGGCTAAACTAGTTCTTAAGGGTACTTGACATTTTATACATGGACATTGAATTTTTTTAAATTTTAGGTGCATCATTTAAAAGACAGATCGTCAAACTTTCTGTTCTGCAACCTGACAGAAACATTGTTTGTGTCTGCGGTTAATAGAACAGTAAATGATGTAATGTCACTGCTGATGGAGAATGGGTTGGGAATGCAGTTTTGCATGAAGGGAAGGAATTAATCCAAAGTTTCCTTTGAACGATATTTCCAGAGGACAATCAATGTGGTTTTTGAATTTCTTATATTATGATGTACTAACATTGTATGCTGGAAATAGATTTTGTCTAAATTTATTGTTTTTCAGAGGTATTAAAAAGTAAAAATGTGACTGCTGGACCCAATTGGAGTTAGTCACCATTGGGAGGAGTATAGGTGAATGGTTCCGGTTAGCCAGGCTGAGGAAAGGTGTGGCAAAATCAGCAGTTGCAGCTGATGGGGCAAAGGATTGATCCTATATTCTTTTCTTCTATTATTTTGTAATTCTGCCACTGACATTATGTATTTTCTTTTTGACTTTTTTATTTTTGTGACTTTTAACTTACAATTCTTATTACTATTACCTCATTCCATGGAATAAATTTATCTTCAAATATATTTACTTCTACTCATTTCTTCGTCCAATTCTATACATGATTTTGATATTTTAACTCTCATAATGTATTTTGAACTAGCGCCTGGGCAATTCGTAGGATTTTTTTCTTAATGTAGAAAGAGATAACCCTCTGGCATACCTCGACATTGCCAAGTCTCTCAAACTGTGGTCGCACCACTGTGCATTAAATAGCACTTTCTGTTGGTTCCTGGCTGTGTTCACACGTGCTTCTATACTGATCAATTTGGCCATTACCATCTTGTCGGGTAAATTTCAATGATGTAATATAAAGTAGTTTATTATTGCAAGTATTGTTGTGTTTACGCTTAATAGCATGTGCCAGAGCAAAACTTATTCTAATGGGAGCACTTTATCTACAGATCTGATATCTATCTTCCCCGTCAGACAAAGAAGTAAACTGATTTTTGGGTTTATTTCTCAGGTAAGTAGCAGTATAATAGCAAATGTAGAGGAAATAATGCCTTCATTCTAAAACAGAAGAATTTTAGTGATTTATGTTTCAATTTATATATGTTTAATAATTCGTAATATTTTGCACCTTTTTTCTAAATCGATCTCAAGTCTCATGTACAACTAATTTGATTTCTTTAAATCTTCAATGGCATCTGATCATAGTGTGATCATTTAATTAAGTTAGTTTATTGATATATTAAAATGCATTAAGTACAATTCTGACCTCTTGTTCTGAGACTGTGGTATTTATCATTGAGTTTTATTTTCAGGTTTCACCTCTCTTTATTTCCACTACTATTCCTTTGCATCTCTGATCCTTCATCTTTTATTAGGTAAGTTTCTTATGTGAAAGTTAAGGAATATTTATTGTTAAACTGAGTAACTAATTTTTTTCTATGATGCATTTTCATCAGAGTATGATTGACTTACTTCATATATGCCTCAATAATATATGATTTAATGACTGTTTTTTTAACCCTTTAACTGATTTGCCCGTACCTGATACGGGCAGGTCAGCAAGTACTGAAATGATTTGCCCGTATCTGATACGGGCAACTCCTTTCAACCGGTAGCTTATGGTGATTAGCCCGTAATTTTCTTTGTTACGTAGTTCTATTATTCTCCACATGAGTGCGTCTACCGTATTAGATATAAAGACCTCTTCAGGGCGTTTTTTTGTACTATTTCAATACATTTCCAGAAATGTTCTGTTCTTTCATGCGTGAGTCCTGTGTTTTGCGTTCTTTGCCGGTTTTTTGCGCTTCCGTTCGGTTTTCATTCTAATTTACAAGGGTAAGTATATTATTCTAATGTTGTTTATGTCTTTCATTATATTTTCAGTGGTCTTATCTGTATCTTTCCCTTTTTCAAGAGTAATCTCTTTCAATCGTTTCTGTCACAGTTTTCTGCAGTAGTAGCCCACGTTTTCTTGCGTGGAGAAACGCTTGTCTTTGATTTTCCTCAGGATATTTATGTAAGTTCACTATTATTGCTTTATTATCAATAGTACATCTAAAGAAATTCTGTATAAATAATTTAGATTTTTTTCATAACATAATATGAGCGATTGTTCATACGCTCCTTTTATACCCCCTATGCATTCATTTGATCAAGATTGCCAGGTTATTATATTTTTGCTACTTTTAGGAATTTCTGTGTGTAACCCTACAATGATTTGTTATGTACATCCCCACAATGATCAGTATACTCAAATTATCATGCAGTGCATGCCGCTCGATCAGAAAAAATTTGCAATATTTTAGCTTCATAGAAGTATAGTGTTGGATTTATGGTATTGTAAGTGAGCTGCGCGGATAAATGGGCCATTGGCGGAGTCTTCATAATGGATTGAATTGATAATTCCACGGGAAATACCACAATTTGTTCTAAGTGGAATGACGCATTGTACGAAGTCTATTAGTCACTATTGTAAGCTATAACTTTCAAATCGCCACAAAATAAGGATTTTACCCAGCCTGAATTCGGTAACTTGTTACAATGTAGAGAGTTAGGACCCAACACCTTGTTTGTATAAACTCCATTTGAGATTCGCTATGAATGAAAATGAATTCAGAACAACCCGCAAGCTACCGCTTGCATGGGCGTGTGGCAGGTGTTAGGACACCATCCATGATATTTAGAATAAAGTACGGAAGGCCTCTGATGGCTATAATAGTGGAACAGTGAAAAACTCTAAAAACCATCAACATTTTTTGATGGTTTTTGGAGTTTTCCACTGTTCCACAATGATATTTAGAGGAAATTTATTATCAGACCATAACAGCGAACTTTGAATACGTTTTCCAGCGACTTTGATTTTGTGGTATGGAATTAATTTTTCTTTCCTAAATATAACCTTTATTTTTGGATAAAAAATAATTTGCTCTTTTCAGCTGTAAAAATGGATCTGGATTCAGACGATTCTGATTACGATGTAATTTCAATTAACGATTCTGGAAGTTTCACCACTGACACAGAAAGTGATTCAGAGTTTGAGGATGATTTGGCTGCAAGCTACCAGGATGCTAAGGATTGGTGTGAAATGAATTCACAAACTTCAGCACCACCTCGATTTCCATTTATTGCAACATCTGGAGTCGAAATAGATTTAGTTGTTGGTGTGGGAATTCTGGAGTGTTTTGAATCAATTTTTAGTGATGATTTAATCGATTTAATTGTAAAGGAAACCAATCGTTATGCTGATCAGAGCATAAAGTCTTCTATAATGAGAAGATTTTCTAGATGCAAATCCTGGTACCCTACATCATCTCAGGAAATAAGAACATTTCTTGCACTAATTATTTTGCAGGGAATAGTTAGAAAACCAAAAGACGAAATGTATTGGTCAAATAAACCATCAATATTAACACCTTTTATTTCAAAAATCATGTCCTATCGCAGATACGTTCTCCTCAAACGTTATCTACATTTTGTGGACAACAGCTCTTTTGAACCAGGAAATCACCCTAACCCAAAACTTTATAAAATTTGGCCCATTTTTCAACATCTAAACGGCACATATTCTAAGCTTCTTTCTCCTATGAGAGACTTATCTATAGACGAAAGCTTGATGCTTTATAAATGTAGATTGGGATGGAAGCAGTACATCCCGCAGAAAAGGGCAAGATTTGGAATCAAGAGCTTCATGTTGTGTGAATCGCAATCCGGATATATATGGTCAAGCATCATATATACAGGAAAAGGCACTAAGTTTCTTGAAGAATATGAGCATCTACCGGTGTCATCACAAGTGGTATTATCCCTGATGAAGCCATTACTAGGAAGTGGATATTGCGTGGTGACCGACAATTACTACAGTTCTCCACAACTTGCAGATATTCTCGTTGCCAATAAAACAGATACGTACGGTACTGTCAGGATAAACAGGAAAGAAATGCCAAGTAAATTGAAGGAGAGAAAGATGAANAAGTATAGTGTTGGATTTATGGTATTGTAAGTGAGCTGCGCGGATAAATGGGCCATTGGCGGAGTCTTCATAATGGATTGAATTGATAATTCCACGGGAAATACCACAATTTGTTCTAAGTGGAATGACGCATTGTACGAAGTCTATTAGTCACTATTGTAAGCTATAACTTTCAAATCGCCACAAAATAAGGATTTTACCCAGCCTGAATTCGGTAACTTGTTACAATGTAGAGAGTTAGGACCCAACACCTTGTTTGTATAAACTCCATTTGAGATTCGCTATGAATGAAAATGAATTCAGAACAACCCGCAAGCTACCGCTTGCATGGGCGTGTGGCAGGTGTTAGGACACCATCCATGATATTTAGAATAAAGTACGGAAGGCCTCTGATGGCTATAATAGTGGAACAGTGAAAAACTCTAAAAACCATCAACATTTTTTGATGGTTTTTGGAGTTTTCCACTGTTCCACAATGATATTTAGAGGAAATTTATTATCAGACCATAACAGCGAACTTTGAATACGTTTTCCAGCGACTTTGATTTTGTGGTATGGAATTAATTTTTCTTTCCTAAATATAACCTTTATTTTTGGATAAAAAATAATTTGCTCTTTTCAGCTGTAAAAATGGATCTGGATTCAGACGATTCTGATTACGATGTAATTTCAATTAACGATTCTGGAAGTTTCACCACTGACACAGAAAGTGATTCAGAGTTTGAGGATGATTTGGCTGCAAGCTACCAGGATGCTAAGGATTGGTGTGAAATGAATTCACAAACTTCAGCACCACCTCGATTTCCATTTATTGCAACATCTGGAGTCGAAATAGATTTAGTTGTTGGTGTGGGAATTCTGGAGTGTTTTGAATCAATTTTTAGTGATGATTTAATCGATTTAATTGTAAAGGAAACCAATCGTTATGCTGATCAGAGCATAAAGTCTTCTATAATGAGAAGATTTTCTAGATGCAAATCCTGGTACCCTACATCATCTCAGGAAATAAGAACATTTCTTGCACTAATTATTTTGCAGGGAATAGTTAGAAAACCAAAAGACGAAATGTATTGGTCAAATAAACCATCAATATTAACACCTTTTATTTCAAAAATCATGTCCTATCGCAGATACGTTCTCCTCAAACGTTATCTACATTTTGTGGACAACAGCTCTTTTGAACCAGGAAATCACCCTAACCCAAAACTTTATAAAATTTGGCCCATTTTTCAACATCTAAACGGCACATATTCTAAGCTTCTTTCTCCTATGAGAGACTTATCTATAGACGAAAGCTTGATGCTTTATAAATGTAGATTGGGATGGAAGCAGTACATCCCGCAGAAAAGGGCAAGATTTGGAATCAAGAGCTTCATGTTGTGTGAATCGCAATCCGGATATATATGGTCAAGCATCATATATACAGGAAAAGGCACTAAGTTTCTTGAAGAATATGAGCATCTACCGGTGTCATCACAAGTGGTATTATCCCTGATGAAGCCATTACTAGGAAGTGGATATTGCGTGGTGACCGACAATTACTACAGTTCTCCACAACTTGCAGATATTCTCGTTGCCAATAAAACAGATACGTACGGTACTGTCAGGATAAACAGGAAAGAAATGCCAAGTAAATTGAAGGAGAGAAAGATGAATGTTGGAGATGTTATTGGGTTTCAAAAAGGCAAGATTTGCGTAATGAAATGGAAAGACAAAAAAGAAGTAGTGTTGATCTCCACCGTACATAATTTAGATACTATCGAAATAAAGAAAAATGAAGGAATAAGAAAAAAGCCTAAGGTTGTGGTAGAATACAATAATACTATGGGAGGAACTGATAAGGTAGATCAGAATCTTACTTATTACCCACTAGTAAGGAAAGGAGGAAGGAAATATTACAAAAAAATATTTTACCATCTTTTAGACCAGGGAATATGGAATGCATTTGTCCTGTACAAAAAGGTTGGAGGTTCGAAGAATCACCTACATTTTAGACTGGAGTTGATTGACCTTCTCCTTGAGAAATATGGAAGCAAGGAAGATAGAGCGAAAGGAGGACGACCGGGATCAGATCCGAACCCACTTCGTCTAACAGCCCGCCATTTTCCAGAATATATACCCCCTACAGCAGCTAAGTCTAATCCGGCAAGACAGTGTGCTGTGTGTTGCTCAAAAAGGGATGAAAAAGGAAAGAGAATTCGAAAAGAAACAAGATTTTATTGCAAGGATTGCGATGTAGGCTTATGTGNTAAAATAAAAAAACCTGACTTTTTTTGAAAGTATTTTACAAAAAACTAGACTGTCAAAGGGTTAATGTGTAGAAATGGTTCCTGGGCTACTTTTCATTGGAGACTCTCAATTAAAGTATGTCCATGAATATTCTCACCTCTTCCCAGATTTCGAGGTAACGGCTATTTCTAGGTTTGGAATGAGAATTGAAGAGGTTGACGATTTGATGCTGCTGGCAACTACATTCTTTAATGATGTAGTTATCCATCTTGGGACCAACGACTTGATTTGTGGTGAGTTCTGTTGCATGTAGTAGGAGTGAATTTAGGAATATTTCATGTTTTCTTTGATGTTAGCCTTAGTGTTCTTTATATGACATTTCATGGAATTTTGCAGGTCAAACACCGGAGGAAGCATACCAGCATCATCGAAGACTTATTGACGAAGTATTGTTTATGAATCCAGGAGTGAGATTAATTACATCCAGTGTTATTGAGAGGAGTGTTAGCCTTTTTAAGCCCTACTCATCTTACAACGCCAGGAGAATGGAGGAGACGAACGAAAATATACAGAGGCTGAATAAGCTTCTTAAAGTACTAAAAGGGAAGGTAATATTTTTTCTAATTATCATTACATTTTGCTCTAACCCTTACTAGAAAACCATCTTAATATGTACTTTTATTTCAGCTTCAAGAGTGTTACCTTCATTGACAACTGGGTGAAATTCCAGGCTATACATGCTGACCCATACAAGGAGTTGCTGTCTCGGGATAGGCTTCACCTTTCACCGAGAGGAATGAAATCCCTTATAGGTAATGTGGTCAGTTCTTGTAGATTTTTGCATGTTTTAGAACCTGTAATGAGCATGTCTTCCCTGCACTCATCTAACTCCCCTCCCTTGCATCCTGTAACTAACCCACCTGTAATGAGCATGTCTTCCCTGTACACTAGAGATCAGCAATGGTTAACCGTCTCGACCCGTATTCTCGGAGCACCTACGAGCATGGGTCTGTGTGATGACGTAGGGCACAGGGCACATAGGCACAGAAACACCCTTGGGGGTGTTTCTCGTAGGATGGAGAAACTCACTACTATAAGGTCTCCCATGGTCTTCTCAACAGGAAGTTGAATTGCACATTCCTCTAAGAGGTGGGGGGTCTCACACTTCCTTTTGAGAGGACCATCATACTTCCTGTTCACTGCAATGCATGGCATTATTTCTGTGCATTTTGCAGTTCCCCTCCTCCTCACCTTCTCCCCCATGCTCAACAGCAGTAATTGCGTCTGTTTAGCAATAGTTCTCCTTTCCCCTTCTCCCCCCCCTCTCCCTCCCCTCTGGTACCTGGTCGCTATCTCTGGGTATATATATGAGATTCGGTTGTTGGGAAAAGGGAGGAAGATGTAGATACCCAGCGGAAGCGAAGACTATTAAAGAGTGAAAACCAGGTCTCTGTGTGTGTTCTTCCGTCATTCCCCTCCTTCACCTCGGCAGATCCAAGAGGAGCCTTACACTACCAAGGTGAGGGCCAGCGGGGCGGAACGGAGAAGGCGGAGGAAGGAGAGAATCCACAAAGAATGGAAAGGTCCACCCACTGCCAAGGATGAGACCCAAGGGCAACCTCGAGGGACATCAGGCAGTGGGGAAGGCCATACCCTTAAAGGTAGTAAAAGACCTAGGGTGCAGGGTGACACTCCTGAGTGTTCCAGGTCCCAGGTTAAAAAGGCCAAGGCTAGTTCCTATGCTGAGGCCGCCAAGGGGAAGAAGAAGATGGCAATCATCCCAGAGAGCTACCCTGCAGTTGTCATGACTCAGGAGTGGCATATCGAGATGGAGAGCAAACTGAAGGAGCTCTGGGGTTCTACTCCTGAGGGTCAAGCCCTACCCTCTTTTGAGGGGACGAGGCTGATCAATGGAGCCTTGGAGGTCATCTGCGAAGATATGATTACTCCATGGTGTGGCTGGGCAAAGCAGTCGAGAAGGTAGGTCCCCTTGCAGGAATCATCTTCAAGGCTGTGGTCGCTGACCAGCTGGTGAAGCGGGGTGATGGTCTGGGTGCCTGGGCCAATTAAATTTGATACCAGGACCCTCTTCGAGAGATTGGAGAGGGTTAACCTAGGCCTCGGTCCCCTTGCAGGCTGACCAGCTGGTGAAGCGGGGTGATGGTCTGGGTGCCTGGGCCAATTAAATTTGATACCAGGACCCTCTTCGAGAGATTGGAGAGGGTTAACCTAGGCCTTAAGACCACCTTGTGGAGACCCTACGTTAGGGTAACTTCACCTAGTGGCACAAGATTTGTCATTGGGGTGGATGAGGCCTCTGCAGGCACTATTGCTGGTCCTGGTTTCAGGAACTCAATAGGCCTTCACAAGGCTATTTTCTCCTTTATAGGTAAACCAGGGGCTGAGGCAGAATCTGAGGCACCTGGAGAATCTGCAAAAGTGATGGGGGAGGAAGTCAGTGAGGGGGGTTCCCAAATATAATGGGAATCTCCTTCATTCAGGTAAACCTCCAGCACAGCAGGGCCGCAACTGGGGTCCTGGAGGAAATCCTCTCAAAAGGTAAGATTAAGGTTGCTCTAATACAGGAATCCTGGTGCTATAAGGGAGAAAATAAGAGGACTTAACCTAAGGGGAGGTCAGATCATATCATGTACCTCCATGAATAGGCCTAGGGCTTGTATATACGTTAATGGGGTAGATGCTATGCCTCTACCACAACTTAGTACTATGGATCTGGTAGCAATTGTGCTGTCGTTTCAAGAACGGAATATGATGAGGAGGATAGTTATCTGCTCTTCCTATCTACCATATGATGCTCCAGACCCTCCATCAAATAGGGAATTGGAGGATCTGGTGAACTTCTGTAAAACCAAGAGCTGGGACGTCCTGGTGGGATGCGACTCTAATTCACACCACTCTGTGTGGGGGAGTTCAGATATCAACCCCAGTGGGGAATCCCTCTCAATAAGGAGCGACTGCAGGAAATCGACCAAAGCATGCATTCCATGCCAGCGTGCGAAGATTGTCCGACATACAGTTTCTCCCATAGGAACGTTTAGTGCTCCTGCATACAGGTTTGAGCATATTCATATCGACTTGGTGGGACCATTCCCACATGATCAAGGTAAGTGATACTGCCTTACTTGTATTGACTGATTCACCCGTTGGCCTGAGGTTTTCCCCATTGATGACATCACAGCTGACACAGTCAAGCCCAAGCATTTTTTGGAGGATGGATTGTGCGTTTTGGAACACCACCATGAATTACGTCCGACCAAGGCCGACAGTTCGAGACGCAGCTCTTCAAGGAACTGGCTCGGATGATAGGTACATCCCGCATCCGGATGACCGCGTACCATCCTTCATGAAACGGCATCATTGAGAGGTTTCATTGCCAGCTGAAAGCCACGATCATGTGCCATCAAGATAGAAGCTGGATTGATGCACTGCCCATTGTTCTCCTCGGCATACGTGCTTCGTGGAAGGAGGATCTTCAAGCCACTTCTTACAAATTGGTTTAAGGGGTTCCCGTGAGACTTCCAGGTGAATTCCTTTGCCCTTCAACCACCTGCAAAGGAGATCCTACATAGTTTGCTGAAAAATTAGGCAATAAAATGCAAGCCCTCCAGCCAATCCCCGCAAGTCGCCATGGTGAAAAATGAATTTTTCTCTTCAAGGATTTGGAGACCACATCACCTGTATTCCTCTGGAATGATTCCGTGAGAGAATCACTGCAGCCTCCATATCATGGTCCTTTTAAGGTGGTGGAAAGGGGGCCAAAAACATTCAAATTAGACTGCAGGGGAAAAATTATTCAAGTCTCCATCAACAGATTGAAGCCTGCATACATAATGCAGGAGGATCCCAATATGATCCCAGAAACATCTCCAACAACAGCACCACCTGCTGAGCCGCAAACAACAAGATGTGCAGACGTGTGCATTTTCCGCAACATTTGCGAGATTTCCACTGTGACTAATCTTTCCTTTTTATTCTTCCAGACTTAGCAGGGGGATGGTGTAGTGACCACTCGCAGACCGGCCATGTTGCATTGCACTAGGCAGCCATAATAATGTCTGCTGCTGGCAGTTGCTGAGCCACCTGCCGGGAGAATTCTAAGCAGCCATAACCTGAACTTTCACTCAAGAGGACTCTCACTCACTCTCTCATGTGATCTGCTTGGAGACTGAAGTGCTTTCTCCATCGCTCTTGTCTATGTCGGCCACATGGTCCATCTTGAATTGTTAATTGTCTTATCCGTTATTTCAATAAACAGCAAAAAATCCATCGTGCCATTTGAGTACTAATTTCTAACCTTCCATTACAAGCAGCATCTGCCCACAGGTCCATTATCTTTTCATTTGATGTGTTATTGTGCTAATGATATTGAAAGCTAGAACATTTGATATTAATAAATGTGCTTATGGATGCAAGTTACATAACCATTCAAGGACTTGGAGGATGCACACATGTTCCATAAACATGTGTGCATCAGCTGATGAGTGTGTGCAGTCATATAAAATATTTCATATCTCTTGCAAAAGTTAATTGACTATCATGTAAATGTACCACTGTAGAGAGAACTAAATTTTTTAAATAAGAAATATTATTTCATTTCATGTAAATGATATTTTCCTAATCGTAATGTAAAATAAACTTAGAATTTTTAGTTTTTTACAATAATACTATGAGGGTCATCCGGAAAGTAGTACCCGTTAGTGCCGCATGAAGTGCTGACGACGCGAGTAGCCGCTGGACAAGGTCAGATAGCTTCAGTGGCTTGTCTGCCTTCTCTGAGCCAAGTTGCGTGACGCTAGCATTGCCTGTGTTGTTTCTGTGATTGTTTACAATGTTTAAAAAAATTGAGAACGCCGCCAGTTGTNGGTTTAATATCCTCCTTAATAGCTCTGAGCTTATTCCCAACAGAGGAGGACCAGATTTGCTCCCACTCTTTCAATGCAGTGCATTTTAAATGGTTCTTGAGGTCATCTCGGACCACCTATTCTATATCTATTCCAGGCCTTTTAATAGCCTCTTTTGCCCTTTTGTCTGCTGCTTCATTTCCTGTGATATTTACATGAGCAGGAGTCCAAATGAATTTTACAACTACACCCATGGTGTGTAGCGTGCTCATTTTGTTCTGCACTTCCTGGACAAGTGGGTGTGAAGGTTCATATTTTGTAATGGCTCTAAGGGCGCTCATTGAGTCCAAACAGATTAAAATGGGTGTCTCTGAGTCCATAGAGGATTCCAATGCCAGTTTGATAGCTATTAACTCAGCAACAAATATGCTGCTAAAGGGGTGTAGTTTAGCAGCATGTGATGTCTGAGATGAAACATATGCACTTGCACAGCCTCCATCAGACTTTGAACCATCAGTATATATTATGTTAAAACCTGGGTATTCTGATATTGCCCTTAAAAAATTGCAACATAGCTCATTAAGAAGTATGTTGGCTTTTCCCCTTTCTGCCAGGACAAGTGAGATGTCTGGCATTGGTAATTTCCATGGGGGTCTGTAACTTTGGCATCCCTGCTTTATATTGGGGAGCACTAAGTTATTACTATTTAAAAATTGCTGAATACGCACAGCTAGCGGCTGTATTGTGTGTGGTCTTCTATTATAAACAGTCTAAATTATCATTAAAAAAATAATTAAAACTAGGGTGAGAAGGTAAAGCTAAAATTGCAACATAGCTCATTAAGAAGTATGTTGGCTTTTCCCCTTTCTGCCAGGACAAGTGAGACGTCTAGCATCAGTAATTTCCATGTGGGTCTGTTACTTTGGCAACCCTGCTTTATATTGGGGAGCACTAAGTTATTATTATTTAAAGATTCCTGAATATGCACAGCTAGTGGCTGTATTGTGCATGGTCTTCTATTAAAAACATTCTGTTCTACCAAAAAGGGATTATCTTTCGATTCCAGATAACCGTCTCTCTGTCTGGAGATACATCTCCAAGGCCCGACAGGATTTCTGGAAACGATGGCATCTGGAGTATCTCAGTGAACTGCAAAAACGTCAAAAATGGGTCAAGGAAGGCGATAAGATTGAGCCCAATTCTGTGGTCCTCATCATTGACAAGAGTACGCCCTGCACGTGCTGGCGGCTGGGAGTGGTGTTGGAGACGCATCCGGGGAGCGACGGCATTGCCAGAGTTGCCACCATCAAAACCGTTCAAGGAACCTGTACCAGAAATATTACTCAATTGTGTTTATTACCATGTCAAGCGTAATTGTAAACACACAGATTTACACAAACATAATTTCTCTACCCAATCTCTTGCTCTCTTCCACTCGCAACCAGAGAGGATGTTCGACCAAAAAGGGTCGAAGTTATGTATTGGTAGTTCGGCAAGTCATAACTGGAATGCGTGGCGCGCGTGTCGAATGTTCGTCATTCTCTCGCGATTCTCAGACGTTCTGGGTCTCGTGCGCACTCCTCTGGGAACCCTTGAAGCGAACGGAACTCTCTGTGCCTTCAAGCCTTGCCGTCCTAAGGAAATTTTGGTGCCATGTGCATTTCCATTACGGTTTGTGTCAGATATTAGTCATTCATTTTTTTCTTTGAAGTCATTTAAGTTTTAATAGAGTCATTTCAAATTAGTTTTTCATTTATTCAATTATTCATCGTCGAGCGTTCATTGTGTCTGCATTCTTTTTGTGTGATTGTGTGCGGAGTGTGTGCTGGCCCTTTCCTGGCCACCACCGCCTTGGGCTTTTCTCGGGCGATTACCCTCCCCTTGGAGGCCGTCCTTTGCCCTCTCCTGCCATCTCGGCTCTGGGCATTTTCTCGGGCGATTCCCTCCCCTTAGAGGCCGTCCTTTGGGCACTTGATTTCTTTGCCCTTTCCTGCCATCTCTGCTCTGGGCATTTTCTTGGGCGATTACCTCCCCCTGGAGGTCGTCCATTGTTCTCGACGCCCTCGTCAGAGCATTTTTGGTGCCACTCACCAGCACCACTCGCACACGCATCTCCCACTGCCCACTTTCACACCACATACACACATATTTACGCTCATTCATTGTAAATAAGTTTTCTCGAGGGTTTTTTTGGCGGTTGTCTTCTGCAATGGTCTTTTTTCCCTCTGTGCCAATAAATATTTTGTATTATTTCTTTCGACCCAAACTACGTATTTTTATTTTCCTTTTAATCCAACCACGGGGGTCAGGCAGACTTGCCCTGATTCTCGACGAAACATTTTGGTGCCTCCTGTGAGGTGTGTTGAACTCTCTTTTGCCCTCTTTCTTTCATAAATCCATACAATCCTTACAACGAACATAGATTTCAGATTTCACGGAATTCTATTCATTCAAGACGTTCACCGACGCCTTCGCATACATAGTCGCACCTTTTGACGTCTTCGCATACATAGTTGCACCTTTTGTCGTCGTCGCACCTTCACCGACGCCTTCGCATACATAGTCGCACCTTTTGACGCCTTCGCATACATAGTCGCACCTTTTGACGCCTTCGCATACATAGTCGCACCTTTTGACGTCTTCGCATACATAGTTGCACCTTTTGTCGTCGTCGCACCTTTTGTCGTCGTCGCACCTTTTGTCGTTGTCGCACCTTTTGTCGTCGTCGCACCTTTTGTCAGTGTCGGTGCTCCTGGTTGCTCGTGCTGCTGTGGGTCTACAACTTAAACCAGATAAGTCTTGCTTTTTCCAACAATTTGATTTATATGCTGAATTGTTTGTTTCTTTATCAGTTGTTTGTCCAATATATATTTATATTCGCGAGCGCCATTCGTTTTCCGCCATGCAGTTCCCCGAGCTAGGATTCTACTCGAATATTTTTGGGCCGCATCGAACGCGAGGGCTCCCATCACTTCGATGGGTCTTGTGACTGATTTCCATATTATTCATCACCGATTGAATTTGTTTGAAAACTTGTTTCCTTGTCATTGATTGTGAACAACCTTGGATCGTTTTCATTTAAGAATTTATTGCTGTAAGAAATCTTTATTCCATTTCACTGGTTTTCCCAATTTATCGTCAATATGGACACGACTCGACTTGCCCAAATTGTTCAAAGGCGAAAAACTTTAAAGGCTCAAATCACTCTGTTGTCAAATAACATCGTGCAAGAAAAACTTTCTCGAGATAATGCGGTTTTTGCGTTTAGAACGTGTAAAGGACTTGTTCCACAATTATGAAGAGCTCCAAGACGAGCTCGAAATCGCGTTACCCAATAATGAAGGCCTTGCCGAATTTCCAGACATTCAAGATCATTTTTACGATTTGTCGACTCGCATCAACTCCATGCCGGTCGCGGGAGCAACCCAAGCATCATCAGGTCCTCCAAGTGTAGGAAGTCGTTCCCGTAATGATTTAAATTCCTCTAATTCATTTGTATTCGAGAGACAGCTCCAAGTCAAGCTTCCCGATACGCCCATTCCCAAATTTGACGGAGATTTCAATAATTGGCTTTCATTCAAAAATCAATTCGTTTCTTTAATTGATAAATATGAAGGCCTCAGTGATTTGCATAAATTCATCTATTTGCAAAACGCGATGGTCGGTCAGGCCAAAGCTAAACTTGCACTCTTCACTGCAAGTGCAGAGAATTACCAAAAGGCATGGGATTTGCTTACCAAATCTTACGAAAGAAAACGCATTCTCGTCACAAAACACATCGATGCCATTTTCGATATGACACCCCTGAAAACCCCAACATCTGCCGGATTATCTAAGTTGATCAATGATGCACAACAGCACCTTGCCATGCTTGCTTCTCTAGACGTATCGATAAATCCCACCTTTATCATTCGTTGGCTTGAACGGTGTCTCCCTACTGAAGTACGTCGTGAATGGGAAAAACTTTGAGTCTCGATGACCTTCCCGAATTTGAAAAATTTTGCAGTTTCATCACTGACTATGCGTTTCGACTCTCCAGCGATCGTGACGACACCCATTCAAGGGGTGAAAATTCCAACAAACGATCGGGTGGATATCAACATCGACCCCACAAGTTCAAACGAATGGACTCAGCCACTCGCTCTTTTGTCACTTCGACAAATTTTACTGCAAATTCCGGTTTTAGGTGTCCTCAATGTCAACAGGCGCATCCCATTTATCGATGTCCTGGGTTCGGTAAGCTTAGCCTTGCTCAACGGTGGAATGTTGTAAAACGGGACAAATTATGCACGAACTGCCTTCGATCTGGGTCCCATTCTGGACCATGTCCATCCGGACATTGCAGACATTGCCCGAAATATCACCATTCTTTGCTGCATCCTTCCTCGAGCAATGCTAAACTTGAAGGGAAGGAGTTCAATTCTTCAACTTGACTAACCGCCAGCACATTCAATACAGCCTCGCGTCTTTTACGACCAGATTTAATGATGAGCGCTGTAGTCGTGGTCCCTGGTTCTGCTGGCAATTTTGTCGAAGCCCGCGTTCTACTTGATACTTGTGCCACTGCTCACTTTATGACTGAGAGTTTCGTTAAAAAATTATCGTTGCCCATTCATCCTTGTTCAGTGACAGTCGGTGCGATTGACGGAATGCAAACAATTTCTAAGGGTAGTCTTACGATTACCCTTTGTTCCGTACACAATAATTTTCAGAAAACCATTACTTGCTTGATTGTTCCAAAGATAGCTGATAATGTTCCTGAGGACGTTTTCCCTCGCGACAAAATTAAAATTCCTGGCAATATAGTAAAGGCTCTCGCCGATCCTCAATTTCATCTTCCTCGACCAGTAGATATCTTGATTGGCTCGGGAGTCACAACTTCTTTGCTTTCTGTCGGCCAAATTAAGTTATCCATTGAGAAATCAGATTTATTTTTACAAAAAACCTTGCTCGGATGGGTCATTGTTGGCGGGCTGAATTCTGTATACAAGGAATCAGCTTCTTGTAACTTAACTGCTTTAACGAAAGCCCTTGAACGATTTTGGTTAATTGAGGATGTAACCTCCAGATCTTCAAGGTCTTTAGAGGAGCTTTTGTGTGAAAAGCATTTCTCCGAAAATGTTTCACGCGACTCCGGCGGCCGATTGATAGTTCGTCTTCCCTTTCGATATACGAATCCTGATTTAGGCGAATCTCGATCTATCGCCTTAAAAAGATTCTATGCCCTCCAGAGGAAGCTCCATGGCAATGCATCCCTTAGAGAAGAATATTTTCGCGTCATGCAGGAATACATAGATCTAGGCCATATGTCCCCCGTGAGTGATGAATCTATCCCAGGCTATTATATTCCCCATCACGCTATTATCAAGGCGGCTAGTAACACCACAAGAGTTCGTGTTGTTTTTGACGCTTCTGCGAAGACCACAAATGGTCTTTCTCTCAACGACGTTTTAATGACAGGTGCCACTATTCAAGACAAACTCTTTGAACATCTTTTACGATTCCGTGTCCATGTTTACGTCCTAACGGCTGATATCACAAAAATGTACCGGCAAATTTTCATGCATCAAGAAGACCGGCGATTCCAACGTATTTTCTGGTATCATGGAGGCTCCATCAAGGTCTTTGAACTCAATACGGTGACTTTCGGAGTTTCTTCCGCACCATATCTCGCCATTAGATCAATTAACGAGCTCGCGGACAGAGAGAGTATGGAGTTTCCACTAGCATCAAGGATTTTGAAACGAGATTTATATGTAGACGATCTTTTGACTGGGGCCGACACTTTGGAAGGAGCAATGCCAATTCGTGACAAAATCATCGATCTGCTCAAACGCGGTGGTTTCGATATTCGTCAATGGGCTTCCAATCATCATCACGTACTTGATAACATCCATGAAAAAATTTTTGACCTAGACTGCGCCGTGCAAGAAGAACCAATTTTTAAGACACTTGGGGTCACTTGGAATTCGCACCTTGATAAATTCTTTTTTTCCGTCAACTCAACCATGGCTTCCGAAAGGGTGACCAAACGTTCTATATTGTCCAAAATTGCGAGGAATTTTGATCCTTTGGGACTACTTGGTCCTGTTACTCTTGTGGCAAAGATTTTCATGCAGGATTGTTGGAAGGCAGGAGTTGACTGGGACGAATCAGTCCCTCAAAACTTGCACTCTAAATGGACTGCATACGTCAAACAATTGGAACTCGTGCACGATCTAGCGATCGATCGTTGCATTCTAATTCGGAATCCGAAACGAATAGAAATTCACGGTTTTTGTGACGCGAGTGACGTCGGTTATGGTGCGTGTCTTTACATTCGATCAATTAACTCACAAGGTCATACGCTTATCCGACTATCTTGTTCGAAGGCTCGTGTTGCACCTCTTAAAAAAGCTACTATTCCCCGCCTCGAGTTGTGTGGTGCCCAAGTGTTGGCTCACTTATATTCAGAGGCACGATCTTCTTTAATTTTTCAAATTGACAAAATAATTTTCTGGTCCGATTCCACGATCGTTCTTCAATGGCTCAAAAAGCCATCGCAGAAACTTCCCCAATTCGAAGGTAATCGAGTCTCTGAAATCCATGCTTTAGGCAACGACATTGAGTGGCGGCACGTTTGAAGCGAATTCAATCCAGCCGATGCCTTATCGCGGGGGCAATCACCTGCCGAATTCATTCAAAATCAATCCTGGTTCAATGGTCCATCGTGGCTCACCAAACCAGAATGCGAATGGCCCCAGAGTCTTGAAATAAATGTCTCGGAATTGCCCGTTCCTCCAAAAAATTCAGTTTTTCTGACGAGTAACAAGACATACGAAATCGTAACCTCCGACCTATTTTCTCGTTTTTCATCATATTCAGATATGTTGAAGTAGTTTGCATTTTATCTATGGGTACTGAAAAGGAATCACCTGTATCACAATAACCCAGTAGTTCCAGACGAAATTAATTACGCAGAACGTAATGTCATCAAACTCATTCAACGTGAACAGTATCTAGAAGACATTCATTGTTTATTGAAAAATCGACCAGTCTCGAGCAGTAAACTCGCTGCGTTTAATCCTTTCCTTGACGAACACGGTATCTTATGTGTTGGTGGCCGTTTGCTCAATTCTAAGGTACCATCCGACCAGAAAACACCGATTCTTTTGCCATCACGGCACTACGTCACTGATTTGATAATTCGAGAAACTCACTTACGTACTAATCACTTCGGAATTCGAGGCACATTAGCTACTTTACGCCAACAGTTCTGGCTTTTTGATGGAAAAAACCAGGTTAGAAATGTCATAAGACAATGTGTTACCTGCATTCGCCACCGGCCCGTTCCATTACAGGCGCAAATGGGCAATTTACCAAAGTCACGAGTTGAAGCCTCGCATGCTTTCGATCACACCGGAGTTGATTTTTTCAGTCCCATCTCTATCAAAGAGAAAAAATACCGTAACACCAAGACATTGAAGGCGTATGGCTGTGTTTTTATTTGCATGGTGACAAAGGCGGTACACATGGAAATTGTGAGCGATCTATCCACCAATGGTTTCTTGGCCGCGTTGAGACGTTTCATAGGACGTCGTGGTGTACCGTCAAACATCTATTCAGACAACGGGACGAACTTTGTCGGGGCTAACAATGCATTGCGTGAAGTGTATGCATTGTTCGATTCCGAGCACTTTCGAGACGTTAAGAATTTCGCTCTCCAGCGCAAAATCCACTGGCATTTCAATCCCCCCTCATCACCTCATTTTGGAGGAATTTGGGAAGCCGCCGTTAAATCCTTTAAGCACCACTTCAAACGGGTGGTAGGCGGACAACTCCTCACCTTTGAGGAGATCAGCACTCTTGCGATTGAAATCGAGGGTATCCTCAATTCCCGGCCACTTTGTTCTCTTTCTGCCGATCCCAACGACCCGATCGCGCTGACTCCTGCCCATTTTTTAATAGGACGTCCAATCACTATGCTCCCCGAAAGGGATTATCTTTCAATTCCAGATAACCGTCTCTCTGTCTGGAGATACATCTCAAAGGCCCGACAGGATTTCTGGAAACGATGGCATCTGGAGTATCTCAGTGAACTGCAAAAACGTCAAAAATGGGTCAAGGAAGGCGATAAGATTGAGCCCAATTCTGTGGTCCTCATCATTGACAAGAGTACGCCCTGCACGTGCTGGCGGCTGGGAGTGGTGTTGGAGACGCATCCGGGGAGCGACGGCATTGCCAGAGTTGCCACCATCAAAACCGTTCAAGGAACCTGTACCAGAAATATTACTCAATTGTGTTTATTACCATGTCAAGCGTAATTGTAAACACACAGATTTACACAAACATAATTTCTCTACCCAATCTTGCTCTCTTCCACTCGCAACCGGGGAGGATGTTCGACCAAAAAGGGTCGAAGTTATGTATTGGTAGTTCGCCAAGTCATAACTGGTATGCGTGGCGCGCGTGTCGAGTGTTCGTTTTTCTCTCGCGATTCTCAGACGTTTGGGGGTGTTTGGGGGTCTCGCTCACTCCTCTGGGAACCCTTGAAGAGAACGGAATTTTCTGTGCCTTCAAGCCTTGCCGTCCTAAGGAAATTTTGGTGCCACGTGCATTTCCATTACGGTTTGTGTCAAATATTAGTTTTTCATTTATTCAATTATTTATCGTCAAGCATTCATTGTGTCTGCATTCTTTTTGTGTGATTGTGCGCGGAGTGTGTGCTGGCCCTTTCTTGGCCACCATCGCCTTTTCTCGGGCGATAACCCTCCCCTTGGAGGCTGACCTTTGCCCTCTCCTGCCATCTCGGCTCTGGGCATTTTCTCGGGCGATTCCCTCCCCTTGGAGGCCGTCCTTTGGACACTTGATTCCCTTGCCCTCTCCTGCCATCTCGGCTCTGGGCATTTTCTCGGGCGATTCCCTCCCCCTGGAGGTTGTCCGTCGCTCTCGACGCCCTCGTCAGAGCATTTTTGGTGCCACTCACCAGCACCAATCGCACACACGTCTCCCGCTGCCCACATTCACACCACACACACACATTACGCTCATTTATTGTAAATAAGTTTTTTTTCGAGGGTTTTTTTGGCGGTTGCCTTCTGCAACGGTCTTTTTTCCCTCTGGGCCAATAAATATTTTGTATTATTTCTTTCGACCCAAACTACGCATTTTTATTTTTATTTTCCTTTTAATCCAACCACGGGGGTCAGGCAGACTTGCTCTGATTCTCGACGAAACACATTCAATAAATTATCATTAAAAACATAATTAAAACTAGGATGAGAAGGTAAAGCTAAAATTTTGCTGACATAGTTGGACATCAAGATGTTTCTCCTGGTCTCCAAAGGTGGTTCTCCTGCGTCATTATAGATGCTATGAACTGGGCTTGTGCGAAAAGCACCAGTTGCAAGACGTAGGCCAGCATTGTGCAAACGATGTCGGAGGTCTCAAGTAGGATGCTCTAGTAGCACCATAAATAAAACACCCATAGTCAAGCTTAGAGTGAATTAGTAATCTATAGAGTAAAAGCATGCAGGTGCAGTCTGCTCCCCAGGGTTTGTTAGATTAATGCTTCAAAATGTTCATGCTGCCTGTGGAAGTGGAGGCAAGAAGTTTTCTCATGTGAGAAGTGAAAACCACTCTTGATGGACCACCTCCACAGTCTGCCTAGTGTCATTTAGGGAAATGTTGTGTCATTCTTACCATATCCCTGTGCTCAGATTCCACATTTTCAAATTCCGACCTACTTTGAGTGACCAAGGGGGAGAGAGAAGCAAGATGGTTGTATTGTTCTAGGTTGCCCTTACTAAGTCGCTGGTGACTAACATCTGCGGCTTCCATGCAGGGAAGAGACACATCTTATATAATGCCACGCAGATGGACTTGTGATAAAGTGATCAAAGTGGCACAAGACTATTAGGTTGGTACAAGATCAATTGGTGGATTCCTTATTCTTTGAATAGGGCAGTGCTATTTTCCTGGTGTCATGCGATCACAATAACCCCCTCCCATTGTTATACCCTTTTGTCTCTGAGGAAGAGACTAATCAGTCATGAGGAATTGGAGTTTAGCAGCAGTTGTCAAGAGGAACTCAGAACCTGAGCTTTTGGTGGTTATCTGTGCTAGATTATTCTTCTGTCTAGACGTATGAAAAGATGTTATAAGTGGATCAAACTCCACCAATGCTTTTATTATTGGAGTTTATCTCAGTATTATTTTGAGTTACTGCCGTGCCTCGGCATATTATTTTCACCATTTTTTATGCCGATGTCTGCCTGACTTTCTATGTGGGTCAATTATATGCAATTTATTCCATTATTGGACCTTTGATGTTGATTTCTCTTTGTATCCCTCTGCTTGTGTCTCCTCAATCAGTCATAAGTGTTTGAATGCAGCAAACTAAGATGTTATTTAGTCATAAGCTGTGGATATTATCTAGTGTTAGCGACAAAGTTGTTCTATTGAGTTTTGTTATAAACTTGGAGAATCTGCGAGTGTGACCTTTGTTGAAACAGGCCTATGAGGAACATTCCTCACCAGGAGGTGTTAGAAGATGAACCTTGCTCAGGAAGGTCTTCAACTTCAAAAACAAATGAAAATTTCCAATGTGTGAGGGCTCTTGTGAGGTCAGAAAGTCATTTAACACGTTGCGTACCTGTCACGGAGATCTCCGTGTTTTGGGCGCCGAATGCTGAGGACCGGTCATGGAGATTTCCGTGTTGACATGTGATAACAAAAGTTATTCCGCTTTTTTTAATATTAGTTACTTATGCTCCCAATTGCTTCTGATGTATATAAGAAAGTGCTGTCAATGATCCAGACTAGTTTTATACCATTCAAATCTTGAATTTCATGAAATTTTTCAAATGATCCTAATTCACTTTTAGAGATTTATAACGCGTATGAATAAAATTTCACTAAGCCATACTGTGTGAATAAAACTTAATTAAATATTCCATTTTCCAATAAAGCAACTCTATAAATTCTCCAGCGTTCTGAAATCAAGAATTATAATTTATAACTAATTAGGAAGAGCTATAATCGCATGGTTCTTTTTCAATCAGTGTAAATACAAAGTCCTTATGTCGGCAATTCTCTGATCGCATAATGTATAGTGGCGTAAAGTGATTAATGAATAGGTCATCTCTCGATGCGTATTTACGTCTGGCCTTCACACGCGCTTTGATCTGGATTCTCAGAAGTTATCCTATCTACATTGCTCAACGTAAACACAAGTTCCCGAGGCGCCAAGGAATCTGAGGGTCCGTTGAGCCTTCATCCCATCTTTCGGTCCTTGACAGATAAGGACCAGATGGCGACAGTGCTTATCTTTGTTAGTCTTTTATGTTTTCCCTGCTTAGAATGCATATTAGTCTCCTCTTCTTTAGTTTTTTGCTCTCTTCCTTAGAGTTCTGAAGTCACGTAGTTGACCGAGAATCATTTCCTTAGATGAAATGTTCTGTGAATTTACCCTAAGAATAAGCGCATACACACGTAGTCTATGTAGCTTTCAATAATTTCCAGCAATAATTACTGCATATCTTGTCTACTGAAAAATTACTCCAGTAATAATAAGCCCCTATCGATAATAATGGCGTCAACTAGTGGTGGTGCATCTTGTGGAATGACAGATAAGGATATATATGAAGAACTTTGTGTTGATGAATTATCGGACGTTCCAGATGATTGTGTAGACGAGTGTGAGAGCTCAGATAGTGAAATTGGTTATGCTATTGATGGAAGACAACCTAAAAGAAAAGCTGCACAGTTAGTTTACACTGATGAGTGATTGATAGATAGATAGAGTGACTGATAGTGATTCTGAAGTAAGTGATAGCGATGGTAGCTTAGTGAAGGACAGCTCTGTGACATGGAGTAAAATTGATCTTCCAAGAAGTTTGGAAGATTTTCAGGGAGTGGCAGGAATCACCAATGCACCTGGTAATTGTGAATGTGTTCTAGACGTAGTAAATTGTTTTTTGGGGATGATCTTCTTGAAATTATGTGCAATGAGACCAATTTGTATCACACGCAGAACGAAGGCAGATACAAGTGTTCACAGAAAACTGGAAAAATGTAACAGTGGGAGAGATGAAAGTTTTCTTAGCAATTATAATTTTGATGGGAAAAGTCAGGAAAGATTCTATCAAGGAATATTGGAGCACAGATGAATTTATCAATACACCCATTTTTAGTAATTTGCTCAGCAGGAACAGATTTGAACAAATTTGGAATTCCTGGCATTTCAGTGATAACGAATCAAACTCTGAATCTTCCGATAGATTGCATAAAATTAGGCCAATTCTAGCATATTTCTTAGAAAAATTTAAAACAGTGTACATGCCTAAACGTGATCTATCTCTCGATGAAGGAGTAATACCTTGGAGGGGAAGATTGAGATTTAGAACATATAATCCAGGGAAATTGGTGAAGTACGGATTATTGGTGCGAATGTTGTGTGAGAGTGAAACTGGTTATATTTGCAACATAGAAATATACACAGCTGAGGGAAAAAAAATTAGAGGAAGCCATATTGACACTTCTAGATCCGTATTTACACCGCTGGCATCATGTGTTCCAAGACAATTATTACAATAGCGTAAAAACAGCTGAAAATCTTTTAGAGAAAAAAACTTGAGTTTGTGGAACCATTCGTGCCAACAGGGGGCTTCCCACTGAATTTAGGCATGAAATCAAAAGTTTGAAGAAAGGTGAGTATGCGTTCTGTAGAAGGGGCGAAGTTATGCTGCTCGCGTGGAAGGGCAAGAGGGAGGTAAGGATGATTTCCACAATTCATAACTAGAGTATGGGCGAAGGAAAACTAAACAGGTGGACAGGTGATATACAAAAAAAACCAACATGCATATTGGAATACAATAAGTACATGGGAGGAGTAGATAGAGCAGATATGTACTTGGCTTACTTTTCAGTGCTTAGAAAAACTATGAAGTGGACGAAAAAAGTTGTGTTGTGGTTAATCAGCAGTGCCCTATTTAATTCTTTTGTGGTGTATAAAACGTTGAACACAACTACCCGTTTGAATTTCAGAAAATTTGTTTTGAAAGTAGCCAAGGGTTGGGCTAAATGTGAGGAGGGAAAAAGTGCGTCTTCCAGCGATGACGACACGGATGGCAGGAGGGAAAGGCCGACTCAGCATGCGCTTCGCCGAGATAACCCGGCAAGGCTGGAGGGGGGAATGGTGAGACACACACTAGAGAGGATAGTGGGGTATGGGAAGAAGAAATATCCATCGCGGATGTGCCGAGTTTGTTCAGCAAATAAACTTAGGAAGGAAACTCGGTATATCTGTGGATTCTGCAAGGTTCCCCTGCACAAAGGACAATGTTTCACCAAATACCATACAATAACAAAGTACTAGAATCTCTGGTGAGTAAAACGCTTCAAATTTTATTAAAATACGTTAAAAATTAAACACGCTATACCGGTTTTCATGTATCAATGTCATTTAGGTTAAAACTCCTTTAAATGCCCGGTCCCACCCAATGAGAAGGGATTTAAATAGCCGGTCCGCAATGTGTTAACAATAAGGATGATGAGTGCCCAGTTGAAATTGAACCTTTTCACTGTGCATCAATTTTTAATTGAAGATTTGCATATGAGATATGTTCTGTGCCAAAATGGTGCCCAAAAACCTCACAAATGAGCAGGACAATTGAAAAAATGTGTTCTTTGATCTTCCTTACAGAATTGCCAATGACCACAACTTATTCAGTCATGTGATCACAGGTGATGAGTCATGAATTTTTTAACACCCTGACCCTGAGACAAAAAGGCAAAGTCAGGAGTGGCATGCTGAGGCATCTCCTTAACCAAAAAAAGCTGAAATGAGCAAATCGAAAATCAAATCAATAATGATTTGCTCCTTTAACAGTAGGGGTATCATTCACAAAGAATTTTTTCCTCCAGGCAAACTGTCAACCAAATTCTTTAAAGGGAAAGGCTCAGAATAAGGGTGATTCATGTGGGACCAGAAATTGCAGAAACGTGGATGGTCCATCATGACAACACCCCATGTCACACGGCCATCTCCATTAGTGAGTTTTTGACCTCAAAAGGCATCCCTATGGTTCCCCAATCCACCAATTTTCCTGGTTTAAGTCCTTGTGACTTTTTTCTCTTCCCCAAACTAAAAAATATCTTAAAAGCACGTCATTTTGAGACTGTGGAAAACCCAAAAGAATGTGACAGACTTGCTAAATGCCATACCGGTTGAAGCCTTTTGAGTGCTGCAACCAAGACCAAGAATGACTCTGCTTATGTAAAGCTGTCCAAGGGAACTACTTTGATAACATTGTTGTTAGAAAAGAAAATAAAAAGTTATGTAAATAAAAATGTCTCATTCCTTTTCTGTCTCATATTGTATAGGGAACAGTACAGTGATTTTGTGAGTTTTTAGCTGAGTTATTTCTAAGAACAGGGAAACAAAGTGACTCTTGAAAACTGTGACTTGTTTACATCTCATATTTTTTGTACATTTTCTTTTCCTTTTCTTCTCTACAATAAATTTATATTGTATAATAGTGGCACCCTTTCCTTCCACCCTGTGGTCTCAATTACAGCCACGGGGATGTTGGAGTGCAATTTCACAGAAATGTCTTTACTAGTAAAGCAGCAGGGCAAAATATGGGTAGAAGCCTGGCTGGAGGGAGTGGAATGGTATGACTCACCCATGAAGACAGAAACATGAGTGGTCAACACTACAAATTCAGGTCAAAGGTTTGGCCGGGAGGGATAAAAGGGTGTAAGGTTTGACCTACCCATGTGGGATGTAAGAGGAGTTCACAAAGAGTGTACGTGCTGCAAAGATGTGCTCAAAGCAACCCTCACCACCACCCTTCCACACCAAGAAATTGGTATACAAGGCAATGCATTTTAGAGCTCTAGACAGACTCCTCCTCATGGACTGTGGAAGACCAATCCCTAGACTTGTAAGGCCCTTGCAGACTGTGGAAGACACCCCTACTGATCAAAGTCAGTGGTGTTAGCAGAGTAGTAGTAGTAGAATTAAATTAAAGGTGCATCGACAGCCAAGGTCATTTTGCACCATTGCTGATTCTAATTTTTACTATTTCTGACTGCATAAAATCTAGGTTTATTAAAATTAGAGGTGGTCTTCTACATTAAAATCCCTTAAGGGTCAATAGGATAAAATCTTAGTTAAAATGAGAAGATAATGGAAATAAATATCGGAATTACTTTCAAGAGTGAAATAAATAAATAATTTTTAAAAAAATTGTAATGTTAGAAGGTGACTAAAATCTTAAGATAGTTTAATTCACAGACTAGAGTTTCCTTAAGAGTCTAATTTCCCTGAGGAGATGCAATACTCTAGTGATTGCCTCATGGTCATCCCCAAGTATAGTTGCAAAGTCCCTGTAATGCTTAAGGAGCTACAAATGGTGCTGTATCTGTCACACTCTAGCAGGAGGTGTCGGATGCTGAGAGGGCAGTTGCATTTGTCACACCTGGGAGGGATTTTCTCCTCTGAGAAGAGATAGGAGTGAGTCAGAGCACTGTGGTCAATCCTTAGTCGTGTGGCTGCGACTTCCTCTCCTCAACAACTCCTGACTGAAGAGGCCCATGCTGACGTAACAGGTTTAATAAGACGCAGCTTGTTATTGCCAAGGTTCCTCCATGATTGTGCCCATTGCCTCAGGGAAACTTTTCCGAGATAAACCCTTAAGTCTTCATGTTGGACTTGCACAGGTTCTGGCAAAGGGATGTCTAATGCCTCTCTGCCAGCTGTATCTGCCCTTTCATTAACTGCAATTCCAATGTGATCAGGGACCCAAAGAAATTTTGTAACAATGCTCTTTATGTTTAGTGAGCTAATTGCACACTGGATGTCTTGTGTGATTCTATATGCTGTGGAATAGGTGGCAATTGACTGAAGAGCACTGAGGAAGTCGGTGCAAATGAGATAGGAGCCAGAATTTCTGACTTTTTTCAGAAGGGCCAGTCTTATTGTGTGAAGCACAGCTGTAAATATTGATAATAAAGGACTCAACCTGTCTTTAATGATGCAATGATATGAAGAGAACACTGCACATGCACATGCTGTGTCTGATTTTGATCCATCAGTGTAGATTGGTGTAAGCTCAGGGTGTTGTTAAGATATCTATGATATTGTTGTCTGTGTTGCTGGTGCAGGATTTCTTTAGCTGATTTATAAAGGTTAAAATTTTTTGGTTGTGGCTACTAACCAAAAATTAGTAGAGTTGTTAGCAGAATTAGGTGTTAGCAGAGACCAGCTGTCCATCAGTCCACAGATACTCCTGAGTGCACCGCCTTTAGATGTGCCACAGGGGAACCTAATCAGCCTCTCCACAAACTACCAGCCAACGCAACTGCCCAACTGTAAGTGATCACCCTTACATAAAATGAAGCAGCTCTAAACCTTAAGTTGCAGTGCTGATCACGTAGTTCTTACGACATTAGGAAGGGACAAGACACCTATGTCACCTTCGTTGATACTGAAAAGGCTTTTGACTCAGTGAGGTGTCCACTATTGTTCAAAGTCTTAAAACATGCAGGAGTGAAATACAAAGATAGAAAAGCAATACGGAGCCTATACAGGAATGAAACAACAATGATCCAATTAGAAGATCACACTGAGGAGGCAAACATCCAACAGTGGGTGAGGCAGGGATTCTCACTGTCACTCAAGTTGTTTAATGCTTACATGCAGATGGGACTTGATGAAGTCAGGGAAAGACTGCAGCACAAGAGTGGAGTGAACGTACAAGGTAAGAACATCAACATGTTGAGAGTTGCTGATGACATTGTGGTTCTTGCAAAGATTGAGGAAGAACTGTCCATAACTCTGAAGGATATGGAATTTGTATTGGCAGTAAGGCACAACCTGAAGATTAATAAGTCTAAGACAAAGGTGCTTGTAGTAAGCACACATGGTGCAAATGCAATTATAATCTTGGTAGCAGAGGGTTGAAAAGTGTAGAAGAGTTTGTATACCTTGGGAGAAGAAAAATATCTGATGGGCATAGTAGGAAGTAGTAAGTCAAATAAACCAGGTGAGAGCAGCCTTTAATAAAAAAAATATGTTTTTCACCTCTAACAACATCAGCTGGCTACTTAGAGATTGTCTGTTGAGAACTTTTGTTTGGAGTATGCTCCTGTATGGAAGCAAAACTTGGACAATTGGAGATGATGAGGAAAAGAGGCTTAAAGTGCGGGAGATGTGGTATTATAGAAGAATACTACGCATCCCCTGGGTAGAAAAGATAACTGAAGATATAATGATGTTTTCATGCAGATGAAAGATATAATGTGGAGGCGCTCCAAAGAATTGGTGGAGGCCTGTATCTGCTGAGGAAGAGGAGGAACACCCAGACTATTTATTAGGGTGGAGGGATTCGTGGGCACAATTCTTGAGGGTGCAGTGGAAAGAGGAAATCTGCAAGGCAGACCCATGCTGAATTAAATCAAGCAACTGCTGAAAGAACTGGGCTGTCCCTCCACCATGAACTCAAGAGACTGGCTCTCTTAAAGGGATGTGGTGTGCCATAGGGGCTGGTTTGTCCCTCTGGCGTGGATTTTGCCCCTTGGGGATTCGCACCCATCTCAAGTGCCAACCCCACCTTGTCATGGTAAGAGGGCTTGAGCCCCCAGGGGATGGTGGCAGCCCTCTGGGGGGGACTAACGGGGCTCTGGCTATTTTTGGGCTGGGGGTTAGCAGCCCTCCAGCCTTTATCTTTACAGTGCCACTCCAGAACGAAAACAAGCCTCAGATGATGGACGGGCCCCACAGGGCCCTCCTTGCACTGGTGCAGCACCTCCCCCCGATGGTGGACCCCCTCCACTGCCCTCTGATCCAAATCCTGCTGAGCCGATCCAGTTTCTGTGTGACTTGTGTAACCGGCCATTCGAGGCCTTACGTGTTCTTGGAGTCCACTTCAGGAGCACCCACCCCACAGAGGCAAATGAGAGGGTTTGGGTGGAGTGTGTCAAAGCACAATGGTCGGCGGAGGAAGAGAGATTGAGCCAACGCATCAGGGAGCCTTCGTGAATGCATACAGTCATGAACGGCTCCCGAAGCATTAGTTGCTGAAATTTCTAGGCTGGCAGACAAATGTGCCAGCCTACCTGCTGTCTGGAGTGTGCCGATGCTGTGTCACCTGGGCGGTGAGAACATCTCCCCCCAGGAGGCCCTTCAAGATTTGGAGGGCTGGTTAAAAGATGACCTGGGGGCTAAATGGCTCCGCTCCTCCCATAAGCCCCCTCATGTCCCTGATTGGAGACCAGCTTGGCCAGTGGTCTCCAAGAGGCACCGCCACTGCCGTGAATATGCCGCCACCCAGGACCTTGCCAAGAAGAACTTGACCGCTGTGATCGGGAGGAGGTGGAGGTCCACTGCTACAAATGTACCCTCGAGTTCTAACCAAAGAAGAAGAAATTTTAGAGTAAATGTTCTTGAACAAAAGAGTTAACTAATAGTAAAGAAATTGTTGTCTTATTTAAGAAACATGTCAATATGTTAATTGCACATATCAAAAATGAAGTATTAAAACTGACTAAGAATATTAATGTAGATGAAATTGCATATATCTAGGCAGTAAAAAATTATGTACAAGATGAAAAACAAAAGATGGTTGTCAAATTTAGAAAGTCACATGAAAAATTGTTAAGCAGCCATGGAATGTTTTGAAAACAAGACAGATGCTTGAGAAATATGGTACAAATATCTTTATGAATGATTAAATAACACTATTTTAGAAACCTTTTGTGGCAAGCCAAAAATAAATTAAGGACATTTGGTGTAAATATATTTCAATTCAAATTTACAAGGTTTATGTTAAAAAGGATAAAAATTTAAGTTTTAAAGATCTTTTGTGAAAAAAATAACAAAAAGTTTAACTTTCATAATACATAACAAATCCTAAAATTGAAACCTATACATTTGTTCATGTAGCTGATTTTTCTAAGCAAACAAATATTATATTCAATGTCATATACCTTAATATTAGATACATTAGGAACCATTGGAATACATTTATGTCTACTCTTAATAGCATACTAAGAAAACATGTTTGTAATGTATTGAGCTTGCTGAAATTAATATTTCAGATGAAGTAATCCTGTATAAAATAAATGGATTCAATATGTTCTCATCTTTAAAGAANCAATTTGGCCTACAATGGCAATTTTTTCATTTGAAAATACAGATGTTTAATAGTAATTTGTCTCTTTATGTGAGTAGAATATATGAATATGTGAAGAATAAAATATATATAATGTGAATTCGGTCAATACTCAGTTTATTATTGCTCAAATTATCCCTAGTCAATAGTATCCAAAAGTCAGGGCAACAGGTGGGCCCACTAAAAGCATGGCATTCAATCAACATCAATTATTTTGTCACTAAAATAACAACGATTTCAGTCTAAAATAACACCACTTTTGTAAAAATATATCTTCCCTTTTGGCTATAAAATAACCCCACCTTTTGCATGTCCCTAATTATAACACACACAACACAAAACATTTCTATTGAGACAATTTTTCTGTGAATAAATATGGTCCGTGTGACAACTTTCAGTGTTTGTTCCTCTTGCAAAAAAAAAGTCTCTTGTATGATAAATTTATAACTAAGTGGAAATTGCATGTGTGATTTCCATTTTGAATGTCCAGATTTTACTGATACTGAAAAAAATATCTCTGCAGTAACAATTCTGTTTTTTTGTTTGGAGAATGATATTCTCCTAAGCAGGACTGTAACCTTAGATATACGATCGTATATCATTCTCCCTCTCATCCTACTTTTGACACGATGGTTGAAATAAATTCACGATTCTTCAATATCTGAATCCACAAATTCTACACTTACTGTTATGCATATTAATACTTTATGTATCAGAAATAGGTTATTGAAACTTGAAATTTTAATTGATTTTTCACAATCCTGATATAATTTGTATCTGTGAACATTGGTTGTCACAGGATGTAATCAAATTATTTCAATGAAACTGGATATAACACTACTGATGCTTTCTGTAGAACAAACTTGAAAAATAGTGGTGTCTTAATTCTCTGTAAATTTGGCATAGTTGTTGACTCTTAGTTTTCTCTATAAGCACTTAAATTAAGATGTTTTAGAGTGTGTTTGTACTAAGATTTCTTTTGGTAATCTGCATGTATATAAACACAGCATCTCAATATATCATTCACCTATTGGTAATTTTAAGACCTTTTTATAAAAACTTGGTTACCTGCTTAATGAAGTACTTAGTATCTTATGTAATCAACTTGTTATAATCACTGGGGATCTACTTTCCAAATATAGACAGGTATGAATTTCTCAATTAAGATCCTATAATCTTCATATTCACAATAATAATAAGGAACCCACTCTTTACTGCCCTCTCTGCAACACTGTTGGAACTTATCATCTCCAATTTTTACCAATTCTCAGTGAATTCTAATACAATTCCCTATGGCTTCTCTGACCACTACCCTGTAATTTCTGATTTTGCAATCATCAAACCTGCATCCACTATATCCTATCATTGTTGATCTCTCTCCAAAATGAACGTCTGATTTCTTAAATTTTCTCAAAACAGAAACTTGGAGTGATTTTCATCATACCACCAATTTTTATTTTTAGAAAGAAAGTTTCAATAATATTTACTATAAATTTCTATTCTACTTCAATGTTGCCTCTCCACTAAAAGCTTAAAAAAATAAAAATGAGTGAAAAAAGAATTGGGTGAATGATCATGTAAGTCAATATTCAATCTATAATAAAGAACTTGCCTTATACTGTAAACTCAATAGTAATCCCCAAGTTTTTGCTGAATACAAAGCAATAAAGGAACAATACATAAACTCTCTTGATGAGGCAAAGCAAAGTTATAACAATTATAGAATCACAAATTCAGATAATAAGTCCAAAGGAATCTGGAATATTATTAACAAATAAACATCTAAAAAAAGCCACTACACCACTAAAACTTATTAAATCTTCTGGAGAGATAACAACTGACTTATTTCATCTAGTAAAGGCTAGTAAATTTAATGAATATTTTATTCAGTCACCTTCATCCCCTTGAGTTTCTACTGTTTTAGCTATGCCAACAACATCCTAATCCCCTTCTATTGCCTGTTGGAAATGAGATGAAAAGCAGTATTTTTGGCCTTGCTACATTGGTTACATGTTTCTGGTTCCAATGTTTTTTGTTTTGTACTGGCGTCTTGATAGAGGGACTGCTGTTTGAATAAACATCTTCACTGAGAATCTACAACATGCATAGACATTGCTTTTTCCCACTCTTCAAATTATTAATAGTGTATTCTCACTTTAATAATAGTATTTTAGAGGTTATGGGCCCAGAAGTCGCTGCTTGATTTCGAAGAGTGACTGAAGAAGATACAATATTAGGAGGTTTTATTATACAGGATCCAGCAATACAGTGGAAAACAACATGGACAACATCTGGAATGTATGGAGACCACAAGGACAGAACATTTACTATACCAGTTATCTAGGAGGAACTATACAGGGTGGATGGTCCATATAAAAACTGAGATGCGTAGACTGTGAGGAGGCTAGTGTTGCGTGGGGTATTTTGGATTAATCATATAATGAAAACTCAGAATTTGGGGCGATAATGAAGCAATGGGAGCTTGGTGGGACAGTGAAGGGGTAGTCTATTATCACCAAATATTGCAATAATATAACCAGCCTTGACATACTGTTAGCAAAAAACAATTAGGGCTGACCAATAGACAGCTGTGTTTCGTCTAACAAAAGTCCTGGTGGAGTACGAGATAATGGTAAAAATACTCATGGTAAGGGCCAGAGATGGATTGACAAAGGCAGTGGTGAAGCAGGTCCTGTTGGAAGAAGAGGAGAACTTGAAGACTGATGAGTCCCTGCACAAGGCCCTAAGGACCATGAAATCGTTTCCCAGTCGGGATAACCATAGTAGAAGACCAGAGTATGAGGGATGCCACACCGAGGGACCATCAAGTGCGAAGCCAAGTATGAAAGTCCAAGCCAGGGAAAGAGAAGCACAAGTTTTGGTGCTAGGCGTGTGGAAGCGAAGGACACATAGCAGCGAGATGCCAGAAACAACAGGAAGTGCCGCAGATGGATAGCCAGAACGCTGTGGCCACTGTGGTGACGTGGGAACACATCACATTCTGTGTGAATAAGTGCACACTGTGCAATGGAGGAGTGTGGCTGTTGGACTGTGCTGCATCTGACCACATGACGTACCAGCAGGACTTACTTCATGAATTCTCAAGAGGCCAGTGGAGAGGTTGCCATGGGGGATGGAGAGGAGGAAGGAAGAAAATGCAGACTGTGTTCCGTGTGTCTGAGGAAAGATGAGGAGAGATCCATTTCCCATGGGAGTTGGGGCGATGGAGGTTTCAGAGGGTTCACTTGGATATCATGGGCCCCTTATCTCCTATGTCTCTTGGCCATATAAAGTTCATCATCACCTTCACCAATGAATTCTCCAGGTATTTCATTCCTGTGGCCATTGCAAAGAAAAGCAACGCCCAGAATTCCAAGGAGAGGGCCGAAGTCTAGCAGGGGAGGAAAATTAAGGTGTTGTAGACAGACCAAGGGGCCGAATAATCAGGAAATGACTTTCAGAATTTCTTGAGGAAGAATGGCATTTTGCACAAGAGATCAGTTGTGTACACCTTACAGCAGAAAGGCCTGGCAGAGCAAGCCAACTTGATGCTGGGGAATGTGATGAGGTGCATGCTAGTGGAATCTGGTGGTCCTCCCTCATTCTGGGCTGAGGTACTCCAGACAGCATGCCATGTAAGAAACAGATGTCCATCTCAGCTGATGAACTTCATTGCACCATAGGAGGTATGGAAAGGACAGGCCTAGTAGAGGAGTGATGCAGATTACATCAGGGTATTTGGTTGACAGGTGTGAGCCTGGATACCCAAAGTCATACCAAGATATTGGATACCAAGCTAACAGCAAGGGCATGGGAATGTGTCATGCTTGGGTATGAAGAGGGTGTTAAGGGATCTTGTTTATTTTTAGGTTTGAAACAATGTGTAATGGATCCTTGTGTTTATGTCAAATGTAATTTAATCATTGCTGTGTATGTTGATTTTCTTTTGGTGGATATGAGGAAATTATTATTAACATTAAGGAGTCATTGTTTTCTAATACTGGGGTCTTGATAGAGGGACTGCTGTTTGAGTAATGTGTTCACTGAGAATCTTCAACCTTCTTTTTCCTACTCTTCAAATCAACCTACTTTAGGTGATTATTAATAGTGTATTCTCACTTTAATAACAGCATTCTAAGATTGCCATGTCTCAAATCTAAACTCAAGAATATCATATATAAATTAGGTTCCAAGCACAGCCCAGGTATAGATAAAATACCGAACTTTTTACCTGCTGCTTCCTATGAATTTATTTGTTCTCCACTTCTGTACCTACTAAATTAGTCCTTTCTATGTGGTGTGTTTCGTGTGAGCCACTTCAAAGTTATACCAATTTATAAAATAAAAGGTTATCTTCGTGACATTAATTCATATCGACCCATATCAATCCTAACTTTTTTTGGCAAAATATTTGAAAAAATCTGTTACAAAAGACTTGCTAAATATTAAAAATCTTGTAATATCCTGTCATCCTTTCAACATGGTTTCAATACAGCCCACTATCAAATAATTATTAACTGCAATCCATAACAAAAATGAGATGCTTGCCATGTTTTATGACTTCTCAATAGCTTTTGATATTGTTGATTACAGTCTCCTTTTCAAAAAGTCAGTTCTATTGGCATCTCCTGGATGGATTTTCTCCTACCCCACCAATTGAAATCAACAAGCTGTTATTACTAATAATGGCCTTACACATATTTGTACTTGTCTCTTCAGGCATTGTAACTTTGATCTTTGGGGAAATATATTATTTATTATTACACTACCGTAATTGATCAGTACTTTGAGCGTTACAGTTCTTATAGTTTTCTAACCCTATAATAGTAGTAAGAATGAGTGCTTTATTAATTATAACATTAGCTGAGAATTTTGCTTCATAAAAGGTGTAAATGAAAAGGTAGAACGTACATTAGTAACAAAACCGTTTGAGGAAGAGCTTAAATAAGTTAATATCATGTCAGTGTTAACCGACTCATCAAACCGCTAAGATATGTAATTAGTGCCTCGGGTCATTAGATAAGATATTAAAAATTTTAAATTCAGCGTAAGTAGTGGTTATATTTTTGTATTTCTTCATATTTACATTCTCCCGTTTATCAATGTCCCAGATTTCCAAAGTAAAATTTAAGGATGTCACACAGTGTCCTTGAGCGGTATGGAGCAATGATTATAATAATGTAAATTAATTATTAATTATTGAAATTATGTAAACAATTAACGGTGATAAATGATGGTTAAAAAACAGGAGAAAACGAAGAAAAGATGCTATATTGCGCTGACCGTTGAGCATGAGTCTACGCTAAAACTTCAAACTCACAAAACCTAAGAAATTTAAAATAATTACAATTAAGTGATAACTACAGCTATATATGAAATATATAGTAGTACAAATGTTTACAAATTACTTACTTTTTAAATTAACGATAAGCAATAGGTCTTGAGCAACAAATATCAGAAACTAAGCTCACTTGTCCCCGCCATTGTGTCGTTTACGCAGTTAAACGGGTTAAACCATAGAGTAAAAACGTGGGCTCTGAATTTCGATGTTCATCATGTTTCAAAACCAAGTTTGAGAAAGACTTGCAGGTTTGCAGACGAAGTACTGTAAGAAGTTCAAGGCGCTAATGCCGACAAAGTGGTTCTCCCTCTCGTAGGAAGTTAGAACTTCTTGTAATGTTCCGTAGTAGCGCGGGAATTCATTTATTTTGAATAGCATATCCTATTTGTTATAGAGACACGTTGCTATTTGTTTGTTTGATAACATTGTTTAATTATATTTATTTTCTGTTCCGTTTTGAGAGAAACATAAAAACCCAATGCAAACGAAGCTATTGTGAGCTCTGTGATTATTTAGAGTTATTAATGTTGCAAATGGTCTAATAGTTCAATAAATCTACAAGGTTAGAGTTTTGTTGTTATCATTGCAAGGATACAACACTATTTATTTACCGCAATGAAAAGTTTTATGTAACTCAGCAATTACTACTTGATACCCAGTTGTTATACTAAAAAGCAGAAGCTAATTAGGTGAGCTATGTGATAAATAGGAGGGATGCAGGTGTGGTTCAGGAAAGATTCTCAGAGAAAAGAAACACTGTAAATATAGCTAAATTCAGTTTATTTTTGTTAACATATTTGGTACATGACAGATTTTGTTTTCCTGGCATACAATGTACACGAATTCTTCTTGGGTTCTCTAACTCTGCCATATTCCTCGTCGAAGTTAACCCATCTTTATTGAACTAGACTGAGCATTATGGCAAAGCTGACTTCTCATTTCTCTTTAGATACTTTATAATTTGACCTCTCTTGAATTAAATGCATTATTTCATCTCCACCTTTATTGAAGTTGCTCACTGTTCTTCTTGTGTGTATTCTATAACATAAGGTATTCGTCTTGTCATTAGTCATATATGTATCATAGCACCTTACAACTGTCATATCATCTGCTTATTATTTATATTTTATAGCCATTATATAGGTTATAGAATAATTTATCATGACACTGAATAATATTTTTTCTGTTTTTCTTTCTTACCTGCCTATTTCTAGAGTTAAAAATATTTTTTCTTTGAATGTTTCCTTGTTTCTGATTGAAAATATTGTTAAATATAAACGAAATTTATATTTTTATATTTAAAAGTATCTTTTTGTACTTATGTACTTGTGATATTAATATTAAATTGTATCTTAAACTTTGTAAAGGGCTAGCCCCGTTAATATATTATTATAGTTAATATAGTTTATAAACTCTATTCTATTCTATTCTAGGATAGTGAGCACTTGCAAGTACTCTTTCAATTTCCCATATGCTGCAGTAAGTGTTGATCATCCTCTCTACTGATCCTGTTTACTCAAAGAGTAACTTCTTAGAAGGGCAATGAGCAATGCAATTGAAACCAACATTAGAAAGATGGAGACAAGAATTATTACAGATAAAGATCCAAGTCATGCACCTGAGAGGAGCAAAGTAATTAAAATTATTTATCAATGTAAATAATGTGTTCATGTAGCAGAGCTGAAGATGAGTTTAGCTATGAATGAGAGGGAAGAGAATATAAAAAGGGAAGTTGGCCATTATTTTGGCAACAACTGACTGTAGACACCTCTGTTGTAGGTTATAAGTTGCTTTATTATATATCACACAATTGATCAGTACAGACATTTTTTCCTTGCAAGTTATTCCTTTTCTTAGATTTTTAACCTAATTTACCAATTTTAATGAGCAGAATACATACATTCATTTCTGAAAGCACACCATCTTGCTTACATTAATAAATGTATTTTGCAAAGGATTTTTTGTTTGCCTTTATCTTTATTATATAATTTCTAGATGCATTAGTAATCCAAGATTCAAGAATGAATATAATAAATAAAGCATTAAGTTATGATATCTCATCAAAACCTATTTGGATGTATCAATTTCCATAAATGGAGCTGTTTGCATGTTTTGACAAGGAAAATTATGAACATTTTGTCAAACCAAGAACTAAAGTTTGCATATAACACTGGAGGACAGTAATATCAATAGTAATAAATTAAGACAAAATAGAAAAAACAGCAAATGTACTTTGAGACTGTCAGACTTGCAAAACTTAAAAGAATTCAGGATGGTATTCAACACAGGACTGTACTCACACAACATTTTTAGTGGTAATGTAATTAATCTTGTCTTGGTGGAATTCCACATTATCGATGTAGAAATAAATGGTAATCACGTATACTGTCCCACAAAATATACTTCTTTAGTGACCAATGGTTTCGAACATTTGGTTCTACTTCAGGTACTGTAATAAAAAGATTCCAGCCCTAGGATTCCAGTAGAACAGTACAAGCGATTACAATTTATTTCTTCATCAAGAAGAGTGTTAAACAGCGTTACAGTTACCAACAGCGACGTAACTTCCATGTGCTGATCGAAGGAAATGTTAGCCTTAGCGTTTTTCAAATAAATAGTTTCCCCGAACTTATAATTAAAAGATAATGTGAGCTTTGTTTATTTATTAGAAAACTCTAATGAGTAATAGACATCTGAAATCTCTTTTCTAAACCTCGGGAACAATATATTTTCTGGCCGATACACACTTGACAAAAAAGCGTGTTAGTTGAGCGGACTCGCTTAATTTTAAGTGGACGAAATATTTATCACTCGCCGAACCGTTGGAGTGGAAAAAATGGAGGGGACGACAAGCAGAAAAACAGCTTTCTATTCTTAAAAAAGTAAACTTAATACACATCTATCCTTCGGTGGCGCGCTCAAGGAGAAAACTTTTTCCGCTATCTCTTTTGGAAAACTCACGAATATTGCTCGCAGGAAGAGGTCCCCATGTTTTCTATTGCGGTTCTCTCATTCCAAATATCAATTTAAAAAAATTTAATATCAGGGAAGAGAAACAAATAGAACGAGTTTCTCACGACTTCTCCCACAGGTCCTCTCATAGACCCACCTGCTCATACTTCTTTTAGATTCGTTTTCTCCCTATACTCCTCAACGCTTTGATTTGTACATTTCTCATTCTGTTTGACCTCTTCTTACTTTCTTCGACTCTCGTGTCATTTTCTTGTCACAATAACCGTCCTTCCCTCAATTAACCTTTGATTACAGTTAATTATCGGGCGACTTTTTCAATGACAAGAGTTAAAACGATGCTGCACCATCATTCAAACTCATTCAAAGCAAACTCCTAGTCAAATATTTTCCGCGGTACAAAAAATTGGCTTTAGATGTCGATGAACCAAAGCTGTGGAAATGGAGTTACAGATATTTCCATACCTGGAATTTCCAATATCTATTTTACATGTAATACGATATAATTTCATCTGGTCTACGCCTGTTGATAGCACACCAAGTGAATGGGCGTAGATAATTTATTTTAAAATTATATATATAGTTACATCCTATTCTCCGTAATATGTTGTTGGGAATAAAGAACTGACGGCAAAGAATTCTTAAGAATGAAATCTGTCTTTAGAGACGATAGTAACCTTTTATATATTTCTTACGGTTAAACCCCATTTACATTTGTTATTAAACTCTTATTATCTTTATAGGCATTAAACCTAGGAGAGAATGGAATCTTTACAACTTCCTTAAGGCCAACAACTGGAGGAGGACTCTAAACTCTCACTCTAACATTNCGAATCAAAACTTCTATTTGAATGAGTAAAACTCACACATAATCAGGCACATTCACAATCACTTTTGCCAGCAATGTGAAATTGAAACAGAATTACTACATATTGTGTTGCTGCTGCAAATACCTGGAAAAGAAAGTAAGTTGAATATTTTACTACACTTTCATGGTAAGTAATGCTTGACTTGATTAGAAATCATTTAATTAGCAATTTGCAAGCTGATAATACACTCTCAAACACTAATACACTTCTCTACTGATTTATGATAAAATGAAGTTATTATCATATTGAATAATATTTTGATGGACTTATTCAGTATTTTACAGTTACATTTTACATCCTGTTGTTTCAGTCAATTTTTATAATTAAATAAATAAAATATTATCACACAAATTACTTGTATTTATTTTCAGCATCTTATTGATAAACATTTTGTAAGGCATAAGAGGTCATGTGTTATTTGACTGACTGAATAATTAAATTTATTTTATTCGGTACAATCAAATGTTATGCAATTGATAAAATATTGGTGTTAAATAGATGACACTTAATAATTAATGATTTTAGCAGCACAAACTATGCCACCAATACAGATGCTATGCAAATGTATAGTTACTAGCATTTAATGAAATGTAAAAGTTAAATCATTGAAAGTACATACTTTCTATCTTGTTGTAGGCTTATTTCATTAATGAGAACAATATCATCTTTAGTGTATTACAACTTAAGATAAGAATAATGGAATTCCAGCTTTCTATAATGACAGAACTATTGTTAGATTTTTTAGAATGTATCCTTTAGTTTGGATTGATCAAAAACTAAACTAGCAATCTCGATCAAAATCAGGTAACACAAAATTTTAGCATCCTTTACGCTGCATATACACATTATGCATATAACATATAATCCAATTTTTTTTATTGGGTTGGTATTTATCACAGGCAGAACAAAAAGTGCCTATTTTTTCTTACTCCTCAACTGACAAGTATGTGTTAACTTTGAAAATTTATTTCTCCTACAGTATTTATTCAATCAAAACAAAATTTAAATACAACATTGAATACTCATTCTCAACTGAAACAAGAAGTTTCAGATTAATTCCATCATTTCATAAAATGTTATTGATTTTATAGGCATTATTCTCTGTAATGGATTGATGTAAAAAGGCTAAGTTTGTTTTACTATAAAGCTCTTGGTAGGAGTTTCTGGAAGTTGGAATTTATGTCAACTGAGCAATTTATTTTATACATATTTACATTTAACAGGGCAGATAACTCTCAGACAGCAGTAACAGAACGAATGTGGTGTTGGTACCCTTATAGCTACTAGCCTGTCTTTTGAGAGTTCCTCAGTTCTAACAATCTTACATTATTAGATAAGAAGGGATGGGTAAATGCATCAATACCATGAGGATTCTGCTTCCAAATTCCATAGTCTTTCTGCCTCATTAAATATAAATTCATAAAAAAGTTGTAGTAGAATTGTAATAGATATTTCTGATGAATATCGTTAAAGGTTTNCGCGGTGTCACACCTTTTAATGCAACGCTTTGTAACAACTCTGACTGAACTAAATGAAAACATTTGGAGAAAGAATGCGGAATTTAATGTACATACATACATTGTATGCTATGTAAATTGCTGAATCTCGTTTTTTAAAGGCTACTGCACTTACTAAACTATTTTATTGATATTAATCCTTTGTTTGAGGGTGTACATAGTTAACAGACAGCGCTTCTGAATTAGTGGTTTTAAAATGACAACGCATTAAAATGCGCCATAAACATCGATCGTTATTTGAGGAGACTAGCCTCAAAGAAGGTTTTTTTACTCAAAGCCTACGAAAAGCGCGATAAAAATTCCGCTAACGTGTCGAACGAATTACACGGTGGTTTGTGTTAAGCATATCAAATGCCTCGACTACGATCCGCATTTTTTCGCCCATGAACTCGTGATGCTTAATTGAATAAATCCTCGGCAGGCAAACAGGCGCGGCTAACATAATCAATCATGCAAATATAGTAACCTCAAACTCTGAATAAATGAATAAATTAGAAATGATATTTCTGAAAGAATCGATATCACGTAGAGAGAGTGTTATCTCAAATCGGAGCCGACTTCCACGATAAATGAAAAGTAAATAAAATTAATAGTTTCAGGCGTTACTTTGTGGAAGTTCTTCATGGTAGCAGAGAAAAGAACACACTTTGTAACTTCCACATAAATTTATTAACAACGACCCGGGTTTCGTTGTTAATAAATTTATGTGGAAGTTACAAAGTGTGTTCTTTTCTCTGCTAAAAGAATAGAAATGTGGGAGAAAGAAATAAAGACATCAATCATAATATTGGAGTGAGTATCATGAAAAATAAGGTGGATTTGATAAGATGATAAAATTCTCATTCATTCCCAAGAGAGAAATTTGGAGTCATTAAGCAATGGAAGCATTAAAGCTCATTCATGTTAACTTGATCGGTAGCCTACTCGCACAGATGAGCCTAGTCCACCTCAGAAAATAGGGAAGGTAGTGTTTACTAGAAAAGAGATACATAGACAAATAGCATTCATAGAATGATGCATGGTGGGCAAATACCCATAAAATGTTTCCCCTCTTCTATACTCATTTCCCTAATCACAAACTGTCATCGGCCAAGTCAACTGAAATGAGGAATAAAGTGTTCCACCCAAATAACAGTTATGAGCAATAATCACTGGTTTAACTTAGAAATAACTACTTACCGATGTCAAAAGTTTTAAATCTAGCGTGAAGAACCCACATGCTGTGAACTGAATCTTTGTGTTCAGGATTTGGAGTGAGAATAAGTGCAGCTGAAAGAAAATTTATTATAAGTATTATCTCCATTTATTAAGCATGTAAAAAATAAGGAGGAAAGGAAAGATAATGAATGATTTTCCTGTAAGTAACAGTGTTAACAATTACACTGCTGAATGTCCCTGCAGACCTTGTTTACTCAGGTTTACGTAGTACCTACATCAGCAGCAAATGAAAATGTGGTAGATCAATCTATGAACAGAACAATGCAGCCTATGGACAAAGTGTACCTCCTGTGATTTACACTAAAATAATAAACCTTGCACATTTGCTCACAACCCAATTCAGTTGAATCCCTTCTAAGAAAGCCCCCATACTTTGAAACACTCCTTTAGGATACTTCAAAATGAAAAAAATGACTCTAATATTAACTGTATGACTTGATATTCACTTTTACTATAACCATTTTCATAGTATTTGTATTTTATTGTTATTAGATTGTTAATTTAACATCAACCTGCATTATGCTTTGCATTATATTAATTTGATGCATTGACTTGCATTCATTTTTCTTTTCCACATTGCATGCTCTGTGTTTTAGTAGTAGTAGTATTGTTAAAAGTGCTTCGACAGCTTAGGTCATTTTGCACGTAGGCTCCCACCAGGAATCGAACCCGGGACCACTTTCACTGAAGTCAAACGTGTTGTCCACTTGGCTATCTGGGAGCCCCTCTGTGTTTTAATAGTTTTTCTTCATCCCACTTCATAGTAGGTGTTTTCCAGCACAGTGGGGTTTTTGTCTTCTTTAACCTTCCATTGAGAAGGTTTTTCCCCACAAGCTCAGTATTTGTGTGTTTTTGTTTTATTAGATCTTTCAACTCTAAATATTATATTCAACTTATATATCAAAAATTGAGGTTTGGTGGAAGAGATGACAACTTGGCCTAACCTCACCTTTATAAAGAGTTAATTTGTTCATTCTAAGGCTAACAGGAAGTTATAGATCCATTACTTTGCTATTGTTCCTTAGTCAATATATAACATAGAATTATCATTAACAAAAACTTTAGGAATTCCTGGAAATATTTTAATAGAGAAACCTTTTGTTGACTGCTATATGTCTTAGCAGTTTTGTGCCAAAATGTTATGTTTCCTTGCTTAGCAATGTATCAGATGTCCCAATATATCTCAAAAACACTTTTCTGTTAAACAGATATTGTCACGTTTTCCATGCAAAATATAGACACTCTCATCACTATACATAACTATTCGTGCACGCGCCACACCACACAACAATGACGATGCCCCTGCCACCCACGCCGTGCTTTCTCTTTTACCGTTATCCCTAGTGGTTTGTTAGGGAACTAGATTCAGGAGCGTTGTCTGCTACAATACACATTAGTATTTTATTCAATCCAGAGGAAAAAGAACTACAGAATAGTGCTGAAAATTTTATGCATATTTCCAATTTAAGAAATGAATTCCTCATACTCAGACAATCAGGAATATTTTCTCCAACCAGATATTTGAAAAATGTGAACCAAATGGTGGAACCTGCCAACATAAATCCCTGTGAACAGAGTAGTTATCAGATTCAAATATTCATTCATATAATTTTGTTTGAGCTACTCCTATGAATTTTTTTTTCCAAAATACCTTCAAGGGCTCATCATGTAGTTACCAAACAGTTAAAGTATATGTTTAACACATCGTATGCCAATGTCCAGTTAATTGGACATCAGTATTGTTTGCTATAGATCAATTTCCAGTTAACTGGACATGCATATCCTTCCTTTCCTTTCATGAGTAAGAGGATCTGGCATTGTTTATTCATCTATAAATTTCACAGTGGCCTACCTTAAGTGTTGGGTACTAATATCTTGTCTATTAAAGATTAATTAATTAGGGAACAATTAATAGGGAGTGTAATTAGGGATAATTTGCTGGGAGTCAATATGTTAAGTAGAAGATATTTTCTTTTTTATTGAGATTTCAAACTTAGCAGCATTAACGTTAACATAAAAGAATTACCAGAAATTTTTGAGAAGAATAAAATTCCCTAAACACTAAAAATGTATTTTATTGTTCAAATATAAGCCTTGAAAAACATTTTGGCAGAAAATAGTGAGAATGCGCTGCAATTACTCTACACTTGTCTACGGGTCTTTCCAAAATTTCAAAGAAATTTTTCACTCAATGTGAATTTCACCCTTTGCAAATTATGGTACCTATTAAGCTGTTTATTGGTAACCACATGTCTGGGTTTCAGAGAATGTCCTTTTGGACTTCCTCATAAGATTTGATAAATTGTCCTCCAATTTCCAAGTTCTTCTATTAACAACTTGCGATTTCTATTCACTTTATACATTCATACCCTTTGTATTCATATTTTGTTCATATTAATTTTCACAGAATTTTAAAGGAATATCTGCTGTATTCAGAGGACATTTCTATGTTATGTTTAATTTTTTTGATGATAAAAGTTCCAAATTTCCTACTTTTTCTACTTTTAAAGTTGTTTCATGTATCCCTCTAGTCTCCTAGTTCCTGTAAAGTAAATGTAGTCACCCTTTTCAAATTATCATAATAGCATTCATAGAATGATGCATGGTGGGCAAATACCCATAAAATGTTTCCCCTCTTCTATACTCATTTCCCTAATCACAAAAACTTCTATTTGAATGAGTAAAACTCACACATAATCAGGCACATTCACAATCACTTTTGCCAGCAATGTGAAATTGAAACAGAATTACTACATATTGTGTTGCTGCTGCAAATACCTGGAAAAGAAAGTAAGTTGAATATTTTACTACACTTTCATGGTAAGTAATGCTTGACTTGATTAGAAATCATTTAATTAGCAATTTGCAAGCTGATAATACACTCTCAAACACTAATACACTTCTCTACTGATTTATGATAAAATGAAGTTATTATCATATTGAATAATATTTTGATGGACTTATTCAGTATTTTACAGTTACATTTTACATCCTGTTGTTTCAGTCNTCCTGCTACATAGATAATTATTCCTCTCATATTGACTATCCATATAATGATAATGTCTAAATAATACAGATATATAAACAGTATTTCACTTCACTTGCAAATTAATTTACCACATAACTATCAAATTAATACCTCTATTAAGAATTACAGCATCACTTGTGTTAAATTATCATTAACTTCTTTTCATTAACATCATTGCATCAGGAGAAATTTTCATCAATTCAATTTTATCAAATCAATTGAATAAGTTTGAAAGTATATACACTGAACTTCCAAAATGAAGAACTAAGTGTTTACTTTTACATTTAAACCTTGCAAGCCACCAGTGGCCTGTGGCAGGGAGAAAAACTTCATAGCAACATTACCTCACGGCGAGCCTCATATGTTGTTGCATTGAGGATTGCTTCAGAGACAATCACTCCAGTCAGTTTTGCCTAGAAGGACATGAAAATAAAAGATAAATTCACTAACACTATCTGTATATCACATATGTACATCTATAAATTCACAAAGTGAATGTTTCCACATAACACATCTAACTCCTTGAGTTTTGAATCATTTTATTCCAATTTAATGGAAATTTCTTCCAAAGAAGGAATTAATGAGAATTATTACCAAGTTAAGAACCTTAATACTCTCTTAATGTTATATTTCACAATATGTTATATATACTTATGTGTTATTCTTACGGGAGACCCCTCAATGACACTCTCCAATACCAAACAAAATATTACTTTATGAAAAAATATCTCATATAGAAAAATCCTGTGCATCTCAATGCATTTATCAGCAATATTTGAAATTAAAGGATTTACATGTAGTTTAATTGTCCTATTCTCATCTATTTTCAACCATGTTGTCCTATGTACATTTGTGACCTCCTCAAGAAGATTTTTAGGTATGTGTTAGAGATAAACAATATTAATGCAAACAAAAATATTTATCTTCTAATAGCAATAATATATATGAGAAAATGTACATTTTATTAATCATAGTACCTACAACACTTTAAACTGAACCAATTACAATTATTAATCTAATAATTTTGAAAGAAACTTCATATGCTAAGAGGTAAAGCATATCATATCAGTGATTCTTCAAAGAGCATTCATATCCTGAAAGAAATAAATAATGAACTTTCCATAGTGGTGACATATATGCTTCCCTATTAGGTAAGAGAATACAATCTCACAGAAAGAAAGGAGTTTAGTCACCAAAAAAACTCACTCCAAGTTCTTAAACAGCATATAGCACATGGCAGTACACTATCATCCATAAAATAGCATTTGCCCTAAGTAAATTGGCTTTTATTGGGAAATAAATAAGAAACAGTTACTGTATTATGGTCGATGGTCACATTTTGAGTACTGTTACACGGGAAATCTACACTCTACAATAGAATCATAGATACTATTGGGATAAAGATACAATCGATAATTTCAATCATTTACCAGATAAAACTTAGATCCACTAAATTAACCGAAGGATGAAAATAGGATACACAGTTCAATAAAAATCATCAAATCAGAGAGAAATATTTCTCAAGGAAATTCTATGGATAGCAGGTCCACAGGTCCATTAAGAAGAGCCTGTGAAGGAACACAAGACTTTTATGCTAAATATT
>KZ309339.1:41553-106464 GCA_000376725.2 Ladona fulva | reverse complement strand
ATGTTGAAGAGGAAACCCTAGAAGAAACACAAAACTCAGAAAATCCCCCCTCTATTCTCCCAGAAGAAGTGACAGAGGCCATCAAGAAGATGAATAATGGAAAGGCAGGAGGAGCAGATGGAGTTTTAGCAGAATATCTGAAACTTGGTGTTACAGAAATTTCTCCTGTCCTAGCGCAGTTATTCACTAATTGCCTTAGACAAGGGAGATTTCCCAAGGACTGGAATCATGCAAAGATTGTCCTTTTGCACAAGAAAAGAAGCAAGGAAGATTTGAAGAACTACCGCCCCATCAGCCTCCTTCCTGTTATTTACAAAACGTTCATGAGAGTATTCCTATATAGTACTATATTATTACACGTACTATAATCCGATATGTAAAATGAACTTATACCAAAATCAAGCAGAGCAACGTAAAGTTTCGCAATAATTATGGATATATTTTTTAAGTAGAGCTATGGCATACGACATTTTTTGCCAAAATGTGTGTGTCCCGTTTTCTGTCTTAAATAGATAGATACTTCTGAAGTCGTACTTACTACAAGTTTAGTGAAGATAGTATAACCATTTAACTTTATCAGCACACGTTCACGGCTAAAACGGAGGATGTTGAATATGCTTCATTCCATAGGAAGCCTGTCATGGTTTGGTTGGATCTGATGGGTTCCACTTTTTTGCCGTTTCCCTGGAGACTTATTAAAGGTGTTTTTAATAACCTAAAGAAGACTGAATAAGTCGCCATAGTTTCATTGACGCAAAGCGTCTGGGTTTCAAAATCTTGCCGCTGATATCTACAAGATCCTGACCAGTTCGTTGTCATATTCGGAAGTTGTCATAATAATAAAAATGATTCCCCACATGCAAAAAGCGACTATAACTTTTTCTCTCAATTTTGGTGGCAGAATTAATTATAAGAATTTACACTTCTACAATAACTACGATTCTTTGAATAAAAGTCTATATATTCAGTGGTCAAACTATCGATCGAAATCATTCTAGTTGTAACAAAGAGTCCAAAATCTAAGTTCGAAGTGAAAAAAATTAGTTAAATATCATTACGAAGAACAATTACCTGATGGTGTACTCGTTGGATGATGATGACACTCCATGCAAACGGAATCAAATGACCCGTAGACCACAAAATTGCTGGAATGTTCAACGCTAATACGTCCTCACTACGGTCAACAAATCTTCTGAAGGAGATATATGCTGCAGTTGTCGTATACAATAAGTTTCTTATACAATAAACGAAGAACTGAGGACCAACTACTTTGCTGGCCGTTCGGAATGCACGTATCAAACTTAAATGGGAGTTGCGCCACACTCTAATCCTTTCCTTTGTGAGTAATTTATTCCGTGGAAGTACACGTTTGTCAGCAGTTTCAATGAAAACGATGTTTTTTTTAATTTCGAAAATTTTCTGGGTATTTTTTCTTATGTCTTCATTAAGGAATTCCTGCTTTTTATTCAATCGCGACATTAAATAAATCAGAAGGTGATTTATTACCATGGAAGCGTTTGCCCAGTAAAACACGCCCAAATCAGCGATCGCATCCGTTATGGTTCCCAGGGTCATGTTATAAATAACGTTAATTGCAATGTGCAGCACAGCAAGAAATGCGATGTGGGCCAACTGAAAATAAACAGTGATATCAAGTCCTCCTCTTTCATTCTTCATTGTGACTAAATTGGCAGCTATATATATATATATATAATATTTCAGATTAATAATGAAAACCATCTTGATCTCTTCTCTTGAAATTATGATGCCCCTGAAATGAAAGGGTTGAAGGCACTTCTTTGTTTAGGACGATTCAATCCTGTTTGCAACTATATCAACTATAAATTTTAAGCCATAGAATTTCAAAAATACTTTCAAATGACCAAAAATTGGATATTTAAAACTTAATAAAGGCAGATAAATCAACTTAAAAAGAAAAGGAAAATTATATCTCCTCGAAGATTGTGTGTGGTTGTGATTTCTCCATTGGACACCTCCCCAAGTAGCAATTACCTCCCAGGTTTATAGTAGGTGAGTATATCATAGAGTAAATTTATGATTACTCAATGATGATACTGAGAAAATGAAAATATGCTAAATTGGTTGAACAAAACTAGCTTTTGAGTCCTTCAATCTCAGTTTTAAAATTAAACTGATCAAGAAGAAATAAAGTCCCATTCAACTGTTTATAATAACAGATGCATTAGGGATATTTATTAAAAATACTGAAGGAATAATAAATTCTGAAAAATTCTAAATGAAAATGACAATCGCATTGCCGTCAACGGAGCAAGCGGATCATCTGATTCTGGGGAGCCCAAACCAGCACGCAAATCTACTTCTCAGATTCATCCAGAAACCCTGCTTTCTGATTAAACACCAGCCACGGTGGCAGTAGAATGTAGGATCTTCAATGTAATAATGACAAAAACGAAATGGAAAAAGGATTCCTATCTAAGGAATAGGATCTACAGATAACAAAAACACTGCAGATTTGGTAGAAGATTTCATTCTTTGAATGAATGCATATAAATTTTAACTCGACGATATGAAGCTTAATAAATCCATCGTAAGCATTTGTCTTGCTACAATAAACGAAGGAAACTAAATAAATCCAGAAAATTGTATAGTTCTTGGAAAACTCTTGAGGATGAATGAATTGACAAGAAGACATGATCATAGAATTAACCTAATTATAATACTTTCCATTTTATATGTACTTGAAGAGATGAAAGAAGTTGGGAAACCAAATTATATAAATATGAGGTTTAACTACAGGAAAAATAATGAAAAAGGCCCACTAACATGCTCAAATCAGAATCTAAGGACAACAAAGAAATACGCAAGGGTCAGTTCTGCCATGTTCTCTCTAACAGTGGGAGGACCACCTCTGTGGGAAACGGATTAGCGCGAGACTTTCAGGGTATGTCCCATGCTCAAAAATAATAGGCACATGCCCGACCGTTGACACAACTAGGTACTTTTTAACGCCAAATTAGTAACTGAAAATCGGAGTTAGGCAACCACGCCATACACGAACCACCATGAAGATAGCAACATTTTTTTTGTAGAAATTCTTTTACAAATAACTTACTTTTTTGCAATTAAATTTTTTCTCCTTACCCTCCAAACATTCTTTACTTTTTCCTTCAACATTTATTCAAATATATGTTAAGTAGGATCTACAGCATCTACATCTACATGTATTACATTGCTACATATAGGATTAGAATTCTTAGCCTAAACCACAAGTGTCATTTAATTGACTCCTTTATGTCGTACGAGCCCCAACGGGAAACCCCAGGAATAACAAAATAAATAAAACAACTCGGTCTTCAATCCTCCACCATCCCGGGAAGTTACTCAAAATAAATTTCCAAAAATCCGCGGAAGGAATTCTTATTGGAAAAATCGGGAATATTTGACATTATGGAATCGAACTTATAATGGCTAGGATGGATAACTCACTATTCCTATATCATCATCATCATCAGCCATTTTCAATCCGACATCGGATGTAGGCCTCCCAGAGCGCTTTCCAATTCTCTCTATTTTTAGCTTCTCGTTGCCACGTTACCCCTAATTACCGAATGATGTCTCTGTTCCATCGGTCCTTCGGTCTTCTTCTTGTTCTCTTCACATCTCTTGGTATCCAGTTCTGAATTTCTGATGTCCATCGGTTGTCGTTTCTACTCGCAACATGGCCTGCCCACATCCATTTCAGAGATCTTACCTTATCTATGATGTCTGTCACTCCTGTCGTCTTTCTCACCCAGGTGTTGCGTTTTCTGTCTTTTCTTGTGATTCCAAGCATACACCGTTCCATACTTCTTTGTGTAGTCTGAAGTCGCTGCGTTGAAGTTGCTGCGTTTAACACCCATGTTTCACTTCCATATGTCAAAACTGGTAGAATACATTGGTTGAAAACCGATCTCTTCAGGACCATTGGCATTTCTGACTTCAGAATATGGGCGTTTCTTCCGAAGGCGCTCCAGCCTAGTTTCATTCTTCGATTTACTTCATTAATCTTGTTTTTCTCTCCTGTCGTAACCAGTTGTCTCAGGTAAGTGTATTCTGAACAAATCTCAAGGGGTATCTCTTGGAGTTGAATTGGTACTTATGCTGCAAAAGAATTATACATTACCTTAGTTTTTGAAAAGTTTATTTTTAGTCCTATTTTCTGCCCCCGCCATGTTCAGTTCTTGAAGTCTTGATGCTAGATCTTCACCGTTGGTTGCAAAGAGTACTATATCATCTGCGAAACGCAAATGACTGATGTACTCTCCATTGATTCGTAGGCCTTTTTCCTCCCAGTCTAATGTTTTAAAAACTTCTTCCAGAAGAGCTGTAAAAAGAATTCGTGAAAATCAGTCGCCTTGTCTCACTCCATTCTCAATCCTGAATTCCTCTGTTTCTTCATACAGCATTGTAGAGGTCGTGGCGTCCTTGTAGACGCTGCGTAAGAGCTGGTTGTACTTGGCATCTATTCCTTGTTACCCTACTGCTTCCAGTGTGGAAGAGGTACTTACCGAGTCAAAGGCCTGAACATAGTCCACGAAGCAGAGTACTACTAGTACTACTACTAGTACTACTACTAGTAGTAGTGGCATCTCGTATTCGTTCATTCTGCTGATAAGAGGTTCAGCGACAGAACCAGGAAAATGATGAAGCAACAAAAACAACTGAAACATTCAGACTTGCCAAAGGAAAATATCGAATACGTCGAGCTATGCAAGTCTATCAGAGAGGCAATGAAGGAAGATGTGAAGGATTTTAACGAAAGAACTACTCAAGAGGCTATAGAGAACAACAAGAGCATGAGGAAGGTCAGACAAAGCCTAGAAATGGGAAAGAATTCAATCTTGGCCGTCCAGAAAGAAGATGGCACAACAACTTCCAATAGACAAGCAATACTGAGGACAGTAGCAGAATACTTCACCAACTTATACAAGAAGATAGAAAATGTTGAAGAGGAAAACCTAGAAGAAACACAAAACTCAGAAAATCCCCCCTCTATTCTCCCAGAAGAAGTGACAGAGGCCATCAAGAAGATGAATAATGGAAAGGCAGGAGGAGCAGATGGAGTTTCAGCAGAATATCTGAAACTTGGTGTTACAGAAATTTCTCCTGTCCTAGCGCAGTTATTCACTAATTGCCTTAGACAAGGGAGATTTCCCAAGGACTGGAATCATGCAAAGATTGTCCTTTTGCACAAGAAAAGAAGCAAGGAAGATTTGAAGAACTACCGCCCCATCAGCCTCCTTCCTGTTATTTACAAAACGTTCATGAGAGTATTCCTATATAGTACTATATTATTACACGTACTATAATCCGATATGTAAAATGAACTTATACCAAAATCAAGCAGAGCAACGTAAAGTTTCGCAATAATTATGGATATATTTTTTAAGTAGAGCTATGGCATACGACATTTTTTGCCAAAATGTGTGTGTCCCGTTTTCTGTCTTAAATAGATAGATACTTCTGAAGTCGTACTTACTACAAGTTTAGTGAAGATAGTATAACCATTTAACTTTATCAGCACACGTTCACGGCTAAAACGGAGGATGTTGAATATGCTTCATTCCATAGGAAGCCTGTCATGGTTTGGTTGGATCTGATGGGTTCCACTTTTTTGCCGTTTCCCTGGAGACTTATTAAAGGTGTTTTTAATAACCTAAAGAAGACTGAATAAGTCGCCATAGTTTCATTGACGCAAAGCGTCTGGGTTTCAAAATCTTGCCGCTGATATCTACAAGATCCTGACCAGTTCGTTGTCATATTCGGAAGTTGTCATAATAATAAAAATGATTCCCCACATGCAAAAAGCGACTATAACTTTTTCTCTCAATTTTGGTGGCAGAATTAATTATAAGAATTTACACTTCTACAATAACTACGATTCTTTGAATAAAAGTCTATATATTCAGTGGTCAAACTATCGATCGAAATCATTCTAGTTGTAACAAAGAGTCCAAAATCTAAGTTCGAAGTGAAAAAAATTAGTTAAATATCATTACGAAGAACAATTACCTGATGGTGTACTCGTTGGATGATGATGACACTCCATGCAAACGGAATCAAATGACCCGTAGACCACAAAATTGCTGGAATGTTCAACGCTAATACGTCCTCACTACGGTCAACAAATCTTCTGAAGGAGATATATGCTGCAGTTGTCGTATACAATAAGTTTCTTATACAATAAACGAAGAACTGAGGACCAACTACTTTGCTGGCCGTTCGGAATGCACGTATCAAACTTAAATGGGAGTTGCGCCACACTCTAATCCTTTCCTTTGTGAGTAATTTATTCCGTGGAAGTACACGTTTGTCAGCAGTTTCAATGAAAACGATGTTTTTTTTAATTTCGAAAATTTTCTGGGTATTTTTTCTTATGTCTTCATTAAGGAATTCCTGCTTTTTATTCAATCGCGACATTAAATAAATCAGAAGGTGATTTATTACCATGGAAGCGTTTGCCCAGTAAAACACGCCCAAATCAGCGATCGCATCCGTGATGGTTCCCAGGGTCATGTTATAAATAACGTTAATTGCAATGTGCAGCACAGCAAGAAATGCGATGTGGGCCAACTGAAAATAAACAGTGATATCAAGTCCTCCTCTTTCATTCTTCATTGTGACTAAATTGGCAGCTATTGAAAAGGCTTCCTCGAATTTTTTTCTCGAGAGAACGAAGAGTGATGTGCAAACAACCAAAGGGATAGAAATTATTTGAATCCAGAAGAATGTAATTATTCCCATTGCTAAGTAATCCGCCGCGTCCGACTTTTTCCGCAAATTAATAGTGGCGAAAGTAACGCATACCGTCAAGCTAATTGCGGCACCCAACAAAGCATACACATGATATTGGCCCATTTGATTGTATTAGATTATATCTTTGAGGAAATTGTGCGTATAACTACGTTATGGCTGACAATGTATCGAACACGATCAATACATTTTCCGCTTTCCTATTAAAGTGTTCATTCGTTACTGAACTCGACGCTGGCTGTTCCAAAGAAGATGACTCATGTTGACCTAAGTCATGGTAGCCGATAACATCTTCAACCAGGGCCTGTGATTCGAAGAAAAGGTTGCCTAGATAACATCAGAAGCTGATGGTGAGAGATATGGAGACAACTTGAGAAAAGGCTGTTTCAGGTTACTCCTTTCTGCTTAACTGCTGCCGAAAATCTTTTATTCTAGTGAAAGATTTGACGCAACTCGGGACGTTCCTACTTAGGAATCTCATAGGTTTAAAGGGTGGCAATCGATCGAATAAGTCAATGAAAAGACCGGTTTTTTCTTCACGATTCTGACTTCTCTTATTGCAGAATTTCGAAACCTTCAGACATATTGGTCTTAAAATAATCATGATGTGTGACTTACTCTCCAATTTCTATGGAAATAATTATGAATCTGTTGGAATATGAGCCATTTTAATCAACGTTTTCATTGAAAAGGATTGAAATTTTCTGAAAATTTCCCACAAAAGTTATTATTAGCTGTGTTTATGTTTGTGTACTTGCACACTCAATTTTATAAGCTGATCAGGAAGCTAATATTATTGCTAATTGATACCATTATTATTATAGATGAACTACAAAAGAAGTTTTTGAAGTTATTTTCTAAGCTAACGTATTTTTCAAGCAATGATTGCTTCCTAGGAGATTCGATTCTTCTAATTTGGAATTTTCCGTTTTTCATGGCGATGGTTCCAGCAACTTCATGATCGAAGCAAATATGTATTCATGGTTGTTTATGCTCGAAACAACAAGGCATACCGGAATTCCTCGATCGATGGTAAACTATGCCGGATATTTCATTTAAAAGTTAGATTCAAGCTAAGCATGAAATATTACGAATGGCCAATGAAAGAAAACGGCTTATCGAATTTTCCAATCAACGGTGTACAGCTACGTTGTCTAAAAATAGAAAAAATGCAGTGAAGTAATAAAGCGAAAGGAATAATAATTACTCTAAACTGTATTTTTAAGTGTGAAATGTCGCACAAAGCATGTTAAATACTATTATAATCGTTTTGCACTAAAATATAATGTATTAAAATATAAGCTAGGTCAAATTTCACATTCATAAATCAATTTCAATAGAAAGTCCTGCATGTCCTACTTTAACATTACTTTTATCATATATAAATCTCAAAGTTCTGGCAGCCCTATATTTGCCTGGTGTCTTCATTACCACTCACAATCCAGGTTTGACACTCAGCGACCACACCTTAAATAACCCTTTCCATTTTTTATGGTTCTATTATCATTGGTTCAACACTACTTCTCTAGATCATTATTTTTTTCTTATATTTACTTTCGAAGAAATTTCATTTCTCTTAAGCTTCTCATTAGGTTCTTTTATTTGAAGAAATAGCCTATTAGCAATGAACATTCGTGATGCGCCTGCGTCTTTGTCCTCCTTTTCTCCTTTACCAATAATTCATGTCTTCAGTATTGATCAAGCGAATATTGTCAAGGTTTCAAATTGTCGCGTTTCTACAATAGCCGGAAAGTCCATGAAGAAATTACAGTCCTTCTAAGGCACAGATATATGGAAGATAAATACAGCAAAATAGAGAGAAGAACGATTCTTACATCACCTACGAAGAAAAAAGTATTGGATATGCACCACTAGTAATGAAGAGATTTCTCGCTATCAATTATTAACAAAAAATCTCCTTTACGATCTGGAGGAAGACCTTATCGAAATCAGGAAAATAAATTTCCCAAAAGTAAATTCTCATCAATAAAGAAGGTCATAAATAGCATTGATTCCCTGTGTCTTCAAGTTAAATCGAAGAAAAGCACAAACGGTCAAGTGAATTCATGATATTAAGAAAAATAAGAATCCAACCAATCTCACAATAGTAGTAGTATTGATGGAAGTGCACTGACAGCTTAGGTCATTTCGCACGTAGGCCCCCATCGGGAATCGAACCTGAGACCGTTTTCACCGAAGTCGAACGCCAAGTTAAGATGGTTACATCTTAACTGGACGTTCTTAATTTAACATTCCTATCACACCACCGGAACGCAAGGGTAATTTGTAGGTCATTTTCAGTTATTATCGATAAAGATATTTGCAAATACATGTAGCATCTTATGATAGCTAACGATTAGAATGTTGAAAATGCCTTAATTCTTGGCTTGAAGATCTATACTGTACTTTCATAATGGCATCCTACATAATAAATCATGTAAACTTTGTTTTTTCTTGCAGCCTTTATTTTTTTACAAAATGTAATTAGAAATAATGGTTCTACGACAATGATATAGGTATTTAAGAAGGAAGATTTAATAGATTTCTATTTTGGTCGTAAAATAATCTTATTTGATTCGAAATTGCGAGAATTCTGCTAAAATGCACTACAAAGTTGTGTTTTAAATAATCTGCCCTGTTGATGGCAAACGTTGAACCCGAGCTCATGGATAATCCCATAACAATACATTGCGTATATAGATTCATATGCAATCATTGCTAGTTATATTATCGTCTATTTCTGACACAGTGTTTTGCAGAAAATGGAAAAGTACAAAAGCTTTTTCATATGCTAACTTCAAGATAATCATTACAGTGCAAAGAAATAGATAAAGTAAGTTTTTTAGGCATTCACATATGTATTTCATATGTGGCTCAAATTCCATCATGATCGATATTTGAAATTAATTTAGGATTAAATTTCATTTATAAAATTATTATAAAGTTCCTAATTAGATTTAAAACATTTCCGCTTTGCCTGACGTGTAGTTTAACATTCTTTAAATAAAATAAAACATTTACATCAATGTTTCTTTGCCTCAATTATGGCAATGAGTGAAAATACTATAAAAAATATTGTTCTTTGGCTAATTAAACGATTAAATTCGTTTCCTACATAGAAATTCTCTGTCGGAGTTTTTAATTAGTGCCGCACTCATTTGCAGTCCGATGGTTTCAAGTGATGCCATGAAAGGGGTAGTAAACCTTTTACTTTCATCACTGATGAAAGTAAAAGGTTTACTACCCCTACGTTGGATCAAATAAAATCAAAATGAAATTTCGATGTTTCGTTTCAGCCATTTGAATTTAAAATATTTTTGATTAATAAGACAAGAGATAGTAAAACTGGCTCATCGACCGGCAATTGGGAGACCCGGGTTCGAGTCCCGGTTCCGTCAGACTTTTTTCATGTCCGTTTCTCCTTGGGAATTTTCCGAGATGCACGACTTATCGTGCCAAGTCATCTAACCCATTTCCTCATTCATTATACTCTTATCGATTCATTAATAGTTTTATTAATTATTATGAACCCTAAAATGAGATTCTAAGATTCATCTTTACATTTTAATTAGAGGTTTATAAACACTCCGTAAGCAGCATGTCGGTAGGCAGAACTCGCACAAACGTGAATCTCCGGATTACCGATTTCTGGGAAAATCCTCATGCGGAGACAAAGCTTCCACTACCAAGAGCTTCCTTTCCGCTTCCTTTACGAAATACACAAAGGGATTTTCCCAGAAATCGGTAATCCGGAGCTTCCCGTTTGTCTTTAAAGTGATTTCCGCTTGCCGATGTACGGAGTGTTTCTGAACCTCTAATTCATTAACAGCCGAGTTCTAACTGTCTTTTATTTCAGAATTACACTTCAAGACTCGAAATCGCGAATTAGCGATTAAAATTCATTCTAGATATGCAATCATTCGTATTTATGACCATTACGCAACACCGTAATCTACGTGGATGTATTTACGTTACTGTCCACTAAAAATGGAAGGTGGAACATGCTCAACACAATGTATTAGGAATACACTAAAATTGTGTTTTCTTAGAGATAAAACTGATTTACCTGATGTTGTATCTGCGAGACGATGACTATGCTGAATATAGCAGAAAACGAAGTCAGAGCACTCCACAAAAAAGAAAAAAAGGCATACTCAGGATATAAGCCACTGGGAAATAAAAGGCTCTTTATGATTATATACACTGCAAATGTTACGTTGTTGACATTGGAAATTGTGACAGCGAGTAAATGCGGACCAGCAATTTTAACTGCAGCTCGGGAGGCGCGCGTCATTGAGATATGAAGGTAACACCACAACCGTATCCTTTCCTTCGTCAAAAATCCCTCAAATTGATTCTCCCCCCACTCAAACGAATGGGAAAGAGATTTAAATTCGTCGTATAAAAGTACTCTTGTAGAATGTCTTCTGATAACCTCGTTTAGTCTCTTGTGCGTTTCCAATAGTTTTAGAAACAAGTGTACTGTTAAATATCTGATTATGAGATTACTCTCCCACCAAAAAAAGCCGCATGCTTGACTAAATAAATCATATCCGTCTGATATGTCGGTGAAATAAAAGATACCCGTAATTAAGCACATTGTATTGTCTAGTATGATGAAGATGACCTGAAAGATTTGGTTTAACTTTTCAACATTATACTTTCTCTTTCTCCTCAGATGATTCTCTAAGTCAGCTATAATTAGGAAAGCCTCCTTGAAATAGCGGAGGCGACGAACGAAATAAAGAGAAGATGATGCCGTGAGAATAAGCGAGATTTGAAGCCAGTAAAGATTAATCGATTTGTATGTAATGAGATCATCTTCGTTAGAACTCTCCGTCGTCGAGTAAGCAGCGACTGTTCCGCCTGCCGTCAGAATACTGACCGTGACCAACAAAACGCACCTAAAACGTTGCCGTAGTTCGCCAGGTGAGGTATCTAAAGGTGCAACTCCGAAAATGACGGCCAAATAAAGCAAGATTTTAGGTTTGAAAATCGACTGGTCTCTTAACTCTACCTCTTCAAGCTTACGCGATTGCAGTGCATCCATTACAAAAAACTCAAGAGCCTTTAAGTTCACAGACAAATCACGGGAAATGACTATCAAGAGGGTTTCTTTCACGTGAAAGCAATTTCCGGAGGAACACGGATAAATGAAACGAGAACGGTGGTCAATCAGATTAAACATTGTAGGAGTGGGTAATAAATCATTCATGAGTGATTTCGGGTGACAATACCTCTAAAGGCGTTTCGAAGGGTACATATTTGATTTTCGGCACAGACGTTTTCATTCGTTTGAAAAGCTTTAATCCCCAAGAAATATAAGGTATGACAGAAAAGAAATGAGACCAGCAAAACAGTGCGAAAAATAACAATTCTACTGTCTTTTCCGTCCTACTCGTTTCGTAATCTCTACTATTGACTAACTACAAAATAGAACTTGTTTTAAAACTAATATATTCTGGTGTTATTTGGTGGAAATTCTCCATTACGACGCCGTAAAGAAAAACACTTGGCGATTTTCAAAGATAGGTATTTTTTGTGGAACTCACCAAGTGTTTTTGCGGTGTTGTGTTTTAGTTGATATGTGATTGTTGACATCATTTTAAATAATCTAAGAGTCGCATCGTAAGTATGTGCCGCCATAAGCTTTGTACCGCAGCTAAATGGCGCTGAAAATGCTTTTGGTACTTAGAAAATCTGTTTCTTCGGCAAAAGTAGGCTTGCGGAGAGCAGAATTAGGCCAGGAGTGGCACACTGCAAACCTTACCTATCTCAGGAAAGCAATAACGAGCAAATCCCAAATCAAATTAATGCTTATTTGAGTTTTTCGACTGGTAGGGGACGCATTAGGACAAACCGTCAGTCAAGATTGTTTTGATTGAGTCTTGGAAGACTTAAAAGGAACAAGTGATTCCAAACATTGCAATTTTCTCCCAGAATGTGATGTAAATAGAAAGATATATTACTTGGTGCTCCAAAAAAATACTTTTTACGTAACTAAAGTCGGATGGGTGCAGGAAGATGGGCTGTCGTCATTAATGTTACATTATGTCATCAAATAACAGCAAGGAATAATATTAAATAAAACGAGCCAAATTTGTGCATGTACTGACGATATAGCATTACTAGCTATTTAGATCAAGACAACGCCTGTTTGAGTTTTAAGAAGACCTGAATGAAAAAGCAGCTGGTATGGGCAAAAAATGTAAACACATGCAGAACTAATTGTATGGTAGTTTCGTCATCAGAACCACGAGGAAAATTACAAAATCTAGGTGACATAACCTTTGAAGGTTTGGACAGATTTCGTTGTCTAGGAAACATCAAAGATAATGAAGGATCCTTGAGCAAGAAGATCCAGGATAGAGTAAAACCTGAAAATGGAACTGGAGATAAGAAGAGTAAGCTGCATACATTTCTCTTATCTCACTAGTTGTCACCTCTGGAGGGGAAACAGAAATAGATAAAAAAAAGATCAGGAAACACTGCGGAAATTAGAAGGAAAAATCATACCAATACCAATTTACTAAACTCAAAGCCAATAGTTGTCCAAGGGAATTAATGCGAAGAGGATACCTTGATTTGTAAAAAGAAAAAAATCATAGATAACATCAAGACAGTCTCAATACTTTTCTGTCACGCCTCGTTACTGATTTTTGTTTACAATTCGAAGGAAATAGTCGATTTCAATTGTTTCTCTGTGAATTATGATTAAAAGTCCCTTCTGCACAGTAGCATCGTCTTTATTTTCGTCTCTAAAAGCAATTAATTACTCTTTCCTTGGCTTATAAACAATAGTATTGCTTCGAATAACTTTTCATGTTAAAGTCCTCCTTATTCATAATAGACATTACTTGAAAATTTAACGAAATATGATCCATGTCAGGAGACATTTAGCTATTATTGCCGGGGTTACGAAATGCAGCACTCGCACTCCATATTAATTGTAAACTTTTACATAAATGTATGGAAAGATCACACGTTCAAACAAGGAAGTAAAATATACAATCTAAAACGATTCGTTTCCTTCCATAGAATTGGAAAATAAGTTCAAACCTAACTGAAATATGAAACCTACAAAGAACCATTTTATGTTTTATTTAAGTAAAAACCGAATTCATCCAAAAAATTTAATTTATATAACCTGAATCGATTCTGGAAAACGTTATTTGTTTTTTCAACAATATCCGGGTCGCACTTTCATTGACTGTAACGGAAGTCTTATTTTCTGATAATATCTAATGATGGATTGTGAATCGTCAATTAAAGTTTAATTTATAACTATTTTTATAATAACTTATTTAGTTTATTTTTATCACTGAATTCAACTTCAGAAATACATTAACTATAACGACCTTTTTATAATACATTATGCTAATATGATGATATTTATGCTTGTTATTTTATTAAAAAGTTGCCTTTAGATATTTCAGAGAGATTGTAAGTTTTGAATGTCGAAGCGAAAAGAAATTAAATGAGGGAATGAGAAAACGAGGAGTGGAGTGAACAGTTTCTATGAGAGCGAAAGTACACATAAAAGAAGAAGAGGGCACCAATAATAAAAACTTCTCTTGCCATTCTATGACTATGATGGCATTGACATAATTTATATCTCATTAATTTCCATATTACCACAACCATGAGCAGGACCGAGAAAAAATCAAATGAAAGATGCATACAGCTCTATCGTATGTACATCTAAATACAAATGAAAAATTTCTTTAATTTTGTTAAGATAGCTATTATTGATATCTTACGAATAAAGAATGTTGGTTTTAATAAAGAATGCCGTCGATTTATGCACCGCCGCGAAAAAAGATAAGAGATAAATTTTCTCAGAATTCGACTCAATGTAATCTCCTTTTCATTACCGATAAGAGAAGAAAAATAGAAGTGAATCACATGGATGACCGTGACTCAAACGAATAGATTATTTCAGATTTAATCGAATTACAGAACTTCAGTACTTCAGTTATGAATCCCAGATAACAGCAAACAATATTGACATGCGGAACATGAGATTCTTTTCACGAATTACGTAGTAATGGACGCTACAAAACACTTTCCTATTTGTAAGGAAGCAATGATAAAGAATGGTTTAGATAAAGGAAATTTTGATAAATGGAGGAAATGTTTTGGTTTCTCTCTAATCTATTTGAGGAATTCCAATACAGATAAAAAGACGAGTTTATTCTCACCATATCATTAAACGCTAAAAATAAGGTCCTCCTCATAAATTTTATGAAAAACTTCGGGTGTCATAGGGTTTACCGTTGCATTTGCTGGAAGAACGAAGTTTTATGTATTTTCTTACATAAATAATTTAGTTACCCGCAATGTTAAAAAGTTTTAATTTTTCCAAATATCGATAGCAGATTTAAATTGCAAAATTATTATTTACATTTATTAATTAAATGAATGACGTACATTTTCTATTTCTATCAATTAATTCAGTAGAATAAATCATAAAAAGTAACGTTAAATTTCGAAAATTTATTTCAGTTCATTTTTAATTTCGGGTATTTTTACTGAATATTGTTCATTGTCTCTACAACATGTTACTTTCTCGGTTCGTTTTCGCAAAATAGGAAGGAATTCATTTAGGCGATTCACCACGAGACAAAGGTTATTCCCGCGAATTTGCTGACCACCAAACTAAGATTTCCATTGCAATAACAGCCATCAATGTTTACCACAATCCCATCTTCACTTTCTTTACTTATAAACATATCAACTTATGATAGAATGGTAGATAATGATAGAGAATTTTGGTCCCATGCACGCTGTTGGAAAGATATTTGCACAGGCAAGAATAGGCGAAGGAGCTATTAGACGATAAATCAAAGAAGAAAGAAAGTGCTTTCGCCATACCTTAGGCAAAGAACGTTCTTAAGATCCATCAAGATGGTGACCTAGAAATTCAAAGTAAATTGAAATTGCAAACATTTCCGTTCGTAATAAGGCTAAGAAAGATTTAGAGATTCTCTTCATAAAATGAATGAGATTGTAATAAGCATGAAAGAAGTCAGAATCGTACAGATTTACAGAATTGCGGAATAATTATGCCTACTCTTTCATAAATTTAGATGATATATTAAGATTTATACTCCGCGAGCCGCCAGTGGAGTATGGTAGGAGGTATTAGATTGGTAGGAGGTGCTAGATTACCTTGAAAAATAGCCTATTGTATAAAAGATAAGGGAATTTAGTCCCTCTATTTGATCAGCTTGGTGATTAAATTACCCAATCACAAAACACAAACCGATATTCTCCGAACTTCGAGCATTGCTAAGAGTCATCGATGCCCAGATGATAAGAATTTTTTATACGATTAACATCCACAAATTAAGAATATCAGTGAAGTCTCTTACTACTGTATTCCATAAAGCGGCAATGTATAGTTCTAATCTAATAGTAATTCCTAGAAACAGAAATATCGTCTTAAAAAGGTGCTTGCTTTAGCATGTCTGCTGGGAAATTTCAGCAGATATTTTTGTAGATGAATATCAGTGATTCATGTCTAGAGTATGTTTCTGTCTTTTGAGTATGCTTTGAGACTTAGATATCTATTGGAGTGACTTTTAAGTTAACTTTAGAGAGGTTTAAGTGAACTTTAAAGATGTGTGCTAGACTGAACTTGTTCCATCGTTGGTATTGGTCCAATATTTTGATTAAACTTTCCATTGATATTTCGGTACAGTTTCCACCAGTATGAACAGGAGCTTTCAATGTACAGTTTGTCTTATGTCTTACTTATGATATTGCTGAATCATCCTTTATGTATGACACAGTAATCTATTTAATATGTAATATGTCTACTATTATTCAAATAAATAATGCTTTGTAATCTTCAATTCTGTTTTTTCTTTGGCCTTTAAGTGAATGTCACATTTAAGGTCAAATTAAGAAGTATAAATACCGAAACCGGTTACCCAGTAGCCGTATTGGTTAAATTGCCGCGTAAAACTGCACCAGAGCCGTCTAGCGAAGTTTGCACCTAATTTGATGAGTAGAGGAAACTCGTTCCTCTGTCAATGTGTGGGAGTCGGCACATCCTGTGGTAATGTATACGAAGGACTCGACGATGGTCGATGGTTTTTGATTTTCCATTTGTAATCGGTTGTTCTTAGCTTTCCATGTGTAAGTACTCAATATCTGTTGCTCGGATTATATTTTAAATAAAATAACAATTCCGTACTATCATATACTATTATTATTACAAAATTAGCACTGCAAGTAGGAGCAAGTCCTGGTGGTAGTGGGTACAGTCTTGAAACTTATCACAAAACATAATTATTAAAATGTTGGATTGATGGGGATACTTGTAATCTGCTTGTCATTTGCCCTAGAAGTGAGGGAAATCCCTCGGAAAACCTCCCTTAGGCAGTAATCATAATGCTCAATCAGAGAGTTCATAAATTACCATTGTCACACTCCAAGAATCGCTAATGCTGAAAAACGCTTGCCCATCAACAAAAATTGTCCATAAACCACTTGTCCTTTATCATACAATATTTCAAAATTGCCTTAAATTAATACCCTAATACCCAACATTCCACTATTCCGATCACATTTTTCCAATTAAAAACTTTTACAATGATACTAATTCATCTTAGAAAACTAAAATAAAAACAAATGTCTATGAATCTAGGGCTATTCAAGACACATCGTCGCACCATCTTTATTTTACAACACATTTCTCAACTTTGCGTAAAAGGTACGCACTCGAGGAGGGAATGGCTCAAAGATACTTGCAGGTAAGGCGTTCCACTGCTAAATTATGCGATTAGAAAGGGAGTATTATATATATTATATACATGATTAAAAGCATAAACTTATTTTTTCGCAGGGGATTGCGTACACTTGCAAATACATGAAATAATAAGGAGTAACCCAAAAGGTAAACCATGGACCAGCGAGATAAGAGCATGATTTAAGGACCGTCAACGTAGGAGAATTAATTTTACGATTCTGATCCGATAAGGAAGGAATCGAGAAATTCCGGTCGATAGGTCTCATTCAGTTGCTGTTCTTCGGATGATATGGATGTCCTGAATGAGGAGATCACAGAACTCGTCCGCGAGTGGGCGAAAAGATCGGGTTTGATCGGAGAGGCGAAAATAATCGTCGGCGAGCTAACTAATTCCGGTGATAACTATCTCGGTGTCGTCCACAGCGTTAAAGCAGTGGGCATCGACTCGGAAGGGAAGGAAAAAACTGTTTCCTTCGTCCTGAAGTGCATGCATCAGGATGAGACGGCAAAGGAATCCTTTCAGTCAGACTCCGTATTCTCCATCGAGGACCATTTCTATTCAAATTTGGTACCAGCCTTCAAGGATCTGCAAAAAAAGCACAGGAGGGAGAACTGGGACGCGCTGGACTTCGTTCCCAAATGCTACCTGAGCAAGGTAAACTTCATCCTTCTGGAAGATCTGCGGACATCCAATTTCCAAATGAGGGACAGGACAAAAGGGTTCTCTAGGGAGGAGTGCTTGCTGGTTATGAAGTCTCTGGGAAAACTGCACGCTTTCTCGTACGCAATGAAGGATAAGTACCCCAAACAGTTCGTTGCTCTCCTGGACAAGGTGAAGGGTCATCCTTTCTTTTGTGCGGAGAACAGAGCGAGGTATTACGATCAGTTTCAGGAGATGGCAGTGGGTGCCCTCAATGGAGTACGACTGCATTCGGAAGAGTTGGGTAGGAGATTGCAGACCTTCGTGTCTAAAGGAGTTTTCGATGTCCTCATGAACATCTGTTCCAAGAAAGACGAGCACAGCGTCATCGTACACAACGATGCCTGGACCAACAACGTTCTTTTCCTTGGCGATCCCCCAACAGATGTGCGGGTGCTTGATTATCAGCTGTTGCTCTACACTTCCCCTGCCTCTGATTTGATGTATACTATATACTCCTCGGTAAGAAAAGAAATCAGAGATGAACACTTTGAAGAGTTCCTGCATGAATACCACACGACCTTGACGAAAGTCTTTTGTCATTTGGGAGTTAACCCAGACATCCTTCCGATGAATATTTTGAAGGAGCAAATGAAAATATACGCGGACTATTCTTTTGCTCTAGCACTTTTTCTAATTCCCATTTTCTTCGGAAAAGTGACGGAAGATGTCTGCTTTTCAAGTGTTGGAGATGGAATGTCCAGACACGTTTCAAACCATTCAGTGTACATGAAAGAAACAAGGGTGCAAACGATGTTGGTTGGACTAGTGCAAGAATTTATTGATAGAGGTTATTTCAACGATTAATATCATCACGAACCGTTGAGCTGATTTAATGATAAAACGTTGCAGCTTCCCAAGTTTTCTTATTCATGTTTGTGAATCTGGAGACGAAAATAATAAGGTGCGGCATTTATTTCAACTTCTTAATTGTGTCATAGAATCTCTTGATCCATCGTCTTATCGACCAATCTCCTCTATTGAAAATCAACATGTATGTAACAGTTGGAGAAATTTAAGAAACTAACAGACTTGATTCCAATCAATTCAGAACGTGGAAACAACATATTTTAATCTATATGCCTATATGAATCATACAATTTCAAAAGATTCCGTTCTTTTGGAAGAGAAATGTTTTAATTCAGATAAAAACCATTTTAACTTTAATGAAGTAGAAAGAAATGTCTACCAAACTGTACTTATTTTACTGATGTGTACTAATATCTGCATTGCTAAGTGAAATCATCTTGATCATGAACTCTTCACTGTAAGAAAATGTTTAAGCGATAACTTATCACATTAAGTTTTTACACTTTATTTTCTTGGACATCTTATATTTCTTGGTATTTTAAATATCTTGAATACCTTTAATTTTTTGAATCAGTGTGAATCATTTTCTGTAAATATTTACTTCATAAGTATTTTTATGGATTTTAAAGGTTATGTGGTCACTATCGCCACAGATTTTATGCTACTGCAAATTCAAAAATTGTTAATCTTTTGAAATTAATAAAAAAATTCATAAGTATTGAGAGTAAAGGTTAAAATTATTATCACTAACCACAGAAAAATCTGAGTTCAATGAAGAATAGAATTATTTTTTTAGAATCCTTGTCGGTTATTCTAACTCGCGCTGTTTGATTTAAGTACAAATTTTGAGCCAAACGCCTATCTTTCCAGTCCAACCCAATTTTCTTTAAAATTCCCATTAATTTTGGCCATTGAACTCTATCGAAAGCCTTTTCGAAACCGACAAAACATGCACATATATCCTTTTTAAATTCCAGGCTTCATTCTACTAGTACCCTCATTACCCCGATTGCATCCCTCGTTCCTTTCCCTTTCTGAAATTTTTCTGCATAAATTATAGAATTCTCTCTTACCCTTCACCCCCGGGTTTTTAAGTAGCTCATCTGGTATCTCGTCAATGCCCGTTGCTTTATTTCCTTTCATATCATGCAAGCCCCTATCAATTTCACTATCTAATATCACAGGTCCAACATCATCATCCTCCACTTCTTGTTCACTTCCTAACATTATGTTTGTTGGCTTCCTGTCCTTCCCATATAGTTCCTCAACATATTCTTTCCACCTTTTCCTTATGCTGGCTGGATCTCGTCTAACTTTACCATTATTATCTTTTATTGTGGTTGTTCTGTTTCGTGTTTTATTTCCCGTTAACTGTTTCACCTTTCAATACATTAGGTCGACCCTCCCACTTTCATCCAGCTTATCTATTTCGTTACATTGACCCTTTCGCCACTGTTCCCTGGACCTATTTGTTTCCCTTCTCAGTTCGTTATTGAGAGCCCTATACATTCTACGTCCTCGTTCTGTGTTAACCCTTTTCCATTTCCTTCATTTTATTTATCATTTCTACCGTCACCCACGGTTTCCTAATTTTGTTTTGTTTGACCCTCCCAATAGTTACTCGTGCACTATCCTTGATACTGTTTTTAATCTTTTCCCATTCTCCGTCTATAGTAAGTTCCCTCCCATTATCCTCTAAGGCCTTACTGACTGACTCTTGGAACTCTCTCGCTTTCCCATTTTTAAGGGCTTCAAGGTTCCATTTTGGTGTAATTTTTGCTCGAAATATCTTTTTAAACTTTAGCTCGGTTTTCATCATGACCAGGTTATGGTCTGAGTCAACATCAGCACCAGGGTAACTCTTTGAATTTTTAACACTATTTCTAAACCTTTTTCTTACCAAAATGTAATCAATTTGGTACCTATCCGTATCTCCTGGCTTTTTCCATGTGTACCTCCTTCTATTATGGTGCTGAAAAAGTGTGTTTGTGATACAGAGGTTATTCCTCTTACAAAAGTCTACTAATTTCTGTCCCCTTTCGTTTCTATTTCCTAGTCCGAACCCTCCCACTTCTTCTCCATCTTTGCCTTGCCCAACTACTGCATTCCAGTCCCCCATTACAATTAGGTTTTTATTGCCTCTAACCCTTCCCATTACTTCTTCTATTTGTTCATAAACAAGTTCTACTTCATCATCACTATGTTCGCTAGTGGGCAAGTACACCTGAACTATCACCGTGTTTACTGGCTCAGCCTTTATTTCTACTGACATAACCCGGTCGCTTATTAGCTCTGTAGCTATCACGGCTTTTCCCGCTTTCTTGTCTAGCACTACCGCAACTCCCCTCTGGCTAGAATTTCCCCCACTGAAAATTACTCTGACATCATCACTCCAGAAATCACCCCCATCCTTCCATCGCACTTCACATAGCCCTAGTATGTTAATGTTGGACCTCTTCATTTCTACCTTTACATTTTCCAACTTTCCTTTCCTAAGCATTGTCCTAACATTCCAGGTTCCCACCCTTGTTTCCTTGGCCATCTTCTCTCTTCTTTTCTTGTCGTTTCCTGGGTAAGGGTTTCGTGGAATGACGACCGAGATAGCCTTACTCCTATCACTGCCGGGCACGACACTCCCCGTAGAGGGTTGAGTCCCGTTTACGCCACTTACAATATTATTATATAGGCACGTCATAATTGTTTGGGATAAATGTGGTAGTCGAGGTGGTTTCCCGTTGCCTTCCTCAACCTTTCTCTTAACGTGACACCACCACCACCCATAATGGCCGCCCCACTGTGGTACAGACGCCTTTGCAGCCGCCTCACTGAGGTACAGACGCTGCATGGACTACCTTTCGTCTGGCCCCTACCTATTGACCATCCTGGCATGGGTGACCCTACCAGGAACATAGTTCCCGCCAGTTACGCTCTCTAGTTCATAGGAACTCGCAAGCCCTTCCACCACGACAAGATTGTAGTCCAGAGAAGGGTTCGGCGACATCACATCCTTAAAGATTATAACGATGCAATCTTTATATATCACACCTTGTCTATAGCATCTTATCTGTGTAGAGCCTTTTTTACGTACTCGTTGCACAACCTTACGATTTACCTTTTTAGGCGATTGAGAACTTACATTCATATTATTTGTGTAATTAAAGTCTGAGTTGATATCTGAACTGGTATAATATGTATGAATGCAAATATAAACCGTAATATTATCTTAACTTCTCTTCAAAAATAATTTATCAGAGTTAAGAAAATTTTAGTTACTTTTCAGGATCCATCTAAGTTATAGGTAGCACTTCAGAAACTAATTGGCACCTCTAAACAAAGAAAGTATACAAAACCAAAGAGAACTCATCTAATGATAAATAATTATTGATTATCAATGCTTGATATTTCAACGATTTTGTAATCTATCTACGTCATCTACTGCTCAGTTTGTTGTATTCTTATTCTGATGATGAAAGCGGTGGTTTTCGATAAATTTCTTGACATTTAAAGTTCTCTTATTAGAGATGTAAACGCAAAGGATTTTCTTGCCTCCACTGCCTCCTCATTTCCTTCTTTCTACCCTTCTTCACGCCATATTTTTCCCTTCCTCATCTCCATCTCCAGCTATTCAAATCCAGGATGAACTATCTCCTTAATTTTATTAGAAATCCTATCTCCCGTATGAAAACATTGGCATCGGACGCCTGATTTCTGCTACTTCATCAGGTAACGTATTTTCTCTATTATTATAGAGTTTGAACAAAAGAATACGAAGTTCAACGTAATATTTAATTTGCATTCTCCACAAGTATTTAGTATATTTTCCGTTGTTTTTTGTATCGAAAAGAACCATAATGTATTTTTAAGGACAGTTAATAGCATGTGCGCCACCGGCTGAGAGCCTCTGAGAGCGAAATTCATACACATCTACATTAATTCCCTGCAAGCCGCCTTTCGGTGTGTGACAGGGGGTATAAACAAGTAGCGTTCGAGGTATTTTATCTTATTGCACCGCGTATCGTTCGTGTAAAGAATGAGTCCCTAAAATAATTTGTCATCACTTCCTTTTGTCTCAATTTACGATAATTGCCAGATCTGTTGGAGTAGCAGGGGTTCGCATAATACCAATTACATCTTCCGCAAATGTACATTTTCTGAATTTATAAAGCAATCGCTGCCTCGCTTCTAATCTCCCTTCCTTCATAGGTTCCCAACCTGATTTGAGAGCATTTTCGCAACGCTTGTTTTGTTTATTGTTATAATTATTACTACAGAAACACTACAAGTAGATTAAACATCAGATGGTAGTGGTTATACATTACATACGAACATACAGTCGTGCATAGTCGAGTAAAAGATAATTAGACCTCATTCTGATCAGACAGTATAATTTTTCGTAGCATTTTTAACAAAACAAATCGCCTTGAGCTGCAATAATAAATTAATAATAATAACGTGCAGCATATAATTTTATCGAATAGATAGGTATCGTTCCGCCGGATCCCATAAACTTGCGGTATATTTTAGATGGGGCCTGACCAAGGACTCTCTAACCTCCAAACCTATCGCATCAACCTATGATACGCTTTATAATTCCGAGCTTTATAGTAGCTTTACCGCAGATTTTTCCAATACGTGAGCAGTATTTGTTCAGAGGATTTAACGACTTTTAAACCTCCTTTCTACTCCTATTCTCGTTAACATTACAACATACATCATCATTACATCACCCGCCATCTATCCTTCTCTTATTTCTTGACGTGCAATCTCGTACTATTATAAATTTTCTCTTTTCCAGTTATTTTTGCGATCTGTATTCCAATAAATGTATATATTTTCAATAATTTACCTTTACGGATAGGTGAAAAAAAAGGAATTTTTGGAAATTCGGATGGTATGCAACCCGTCGAGCATCAAACAAATTCTTATTTTTTTATGCATACATTTTTTTTTAACCAAGATAGGTGGAAAGAGTAATTAATATCTCTCTATAACAACAAAACATGAAAAAATATTAACCCGAAGGATTTCCTCAGCAGAGGGGGTGGGAAATATAGATCCCACTGTGCTATTAAGGGTTAAATCTCGTGAAACTTGAACATAGATATTTCAACCATTGATATTTAATTCACATTCTTCTGCTCTTGTCCATTTTCCAAAGCAAAGTTTTAGTCTTTCACTGATGTTCGCCTTTTTGTAGTAGTGGAATTCCGTGCGATTAAACTTACTAATTATTTGTAAATAATTGACTTATTATTCTTACTGAATAGTCGAAAAAATCAGGATTATAAGCAAAAGATAATACTATTTAGCGACAGAAATTATCGGCACAAAAGTTATGTGAACGTGAACAACTATGCATCTGATAAGCGACAGACCTGCGAGCAATTGAGAGCGAATGATTGTAAAATTGCGAAGCGAATGATGATAACAATTTCATACCACTATTGTTTTTTTCTGATTGGAAGCTTCTGAATACCATGAAGTTATAACAAAAAATGACTTTTCGATGAGCCAGATAATCCTAGTATAAGTTATTTTAAGAGAATTTCAATAAAATAAGAGCTATTTCTATTTTTTCTAAGACACTCTATTTATCCTTAGATCCATTCTCTCTGTAAAAGCACTGATATTATCTACGACATTTTCTATTCATTTAGCCATTTCCCCAGCTGTCGGCATACTTGTTGCCGATGGGGTCGACTAAACTTTTTGACGTCAGTCTCGCATGATTTTGAAATTTTGACAAATTTATGTGACTATACAGCTCAATCCTTCGGTCAGTCCTATCGAAATCGCCATGGAGAACTTTTATAACGATAACTGCACGTGCCCATAAATTTAAGGAATATCCCGAAATTATGCATAACCTTCAACTTGGCAGAGGTGGTATGATTCTGGAAAACGTAAGAGTAATGAGAGAAAAATTTGAAATATACTTCAGCAAAGAAGGATCGGTACCGTGAAAGCACCACACTATTGCGTAATTGAAAACGTACATACATACATAAAACAACTTCAAAACAGACGGGAATTCAGACGGATGCTTCTTGTATCCGAAACAAGTATTCATATTGTTCTTCAAACAACATGACATTAATAACAAAAATTCACTGCAAAAGGTTAAAGTTAATACACTTTTGCCCTTGTAATTTACTAATTATATATATTATGTACATACCTATTACTTTTTTGTTGTAAGTAATTTTAAAAACTCAATTTGTGTGATTATGTATGAGAGAGGTAATAAATAATTGTTGCCGGCCACTAAAATACATAGTGCTTTTTCTTACCTCCTTTTCAGAACCTGTTTGCCCGTGATTTCAGCTCTTGGTCTTCGTCTTTCAAGAAGACAAATAAAAGCACCACAGAGAAGGACTGGATTTCTTACGTTGGAAAGCTCCAGAACGTTTTGATGCCTATATTTTCACCCAATATTTACGGTAAATTGCTCGAAATGAGTTGAAATTTTTGATGACGACTCTTCAGTTGCTGTACGGTCCAGTTCTCTGTATTCATCAAGCAAAGCGGCCTATGAGTAGTTTTTCATGTCTCAGTTGCTGCAATCCTATGATTTCTCTTGTCAGGGGCAAAGAAAACTTTGGTACAGCTCTACGGACTCCGCGAAAAAGTCGTGAGATTAATGCCTTAAGTCTGATGCCATTTTTTTCTCCACTACACGTTAACAAAAATGAACGTATTACATACGTAACGTAAAATTACGTATGCCCCTATTTCAGCAAAAGGTTTCTCACCTTCAAATAAATTTTAGATTTACAGATAACCTTTCAAATTACCAACTTTACAACGCTATAGCGTTGGTATTAACTGGTAATCTACTGGTATTAACATAAAATATTCCAAACAGAAATATAGAATTGGATCGAACATGGAGCTTATCAGCACAGCGAGAAAGGTTACATTTGCGACACTATGTTAAAATCGAGCAAGGAAAACCGTAAAACGGACTTGGAGCACACACAATTTAAATAAAAATATTCACTGAACAATAGAAAGAATCAGATTGGTTGTGCGTACTTAAGAAATTTAACATATCAGTATTTGGAGTTAGATTCATAACGCCGCGCATTCACGCTGCCAGGATCATGACGCACAAGTTCTAGAGCGACGCTGCCAACACCATCAATCGGCTGATATAGAAATTAACGCATACGTGTTTTGTTACTGGAAAAAATGGCTGCCGACAATGCAAGGGAAAAGAGTATGCAGGTTTTCAGGAAGAAACTCCTTGAGCACAAGGAGGTTGAAAGCCGGTTAAAAGAAAGTAAGCCATAATTATGATTTTTTATAATTCCACGAGTTATTATGAGTCCAAATTCCTTGAAGATTTGTTTTCATCCGTATTCACAACATTGCTGAATCACTCCAGTCAATAGATCTTATTATAAGTCTCCTTTGCTCTATTTAATTATTACAGTGAGAGAGCAATTGAAAGAGTTGACAAAACAGTATGATAAGTCTGAGAATGACCTAAAAGCTCTGCAGAGTGTTGGACAGGTAAGCACGAACATTGTATGTTTATTTGGATTTGTATTGTAGCAAATGTTAATTTTGTTTGCATGTTCTTGTAGATTGTGGGAGAAGTATTAAAGCAGTTGACAGAAGAAAAGTGTAAGTAAATATATTTTCAGATTTAGTGATTGTTTACATGGGTGTTGGCAAAGGGTGTCATTCATTTTTATCCTTCACAGTCATAGTGAAAGCTACCAATGGACCAAGATATGTTGTGGGTTGTCGGAGGCAGCTAGATAAAACGAAACTAAAGGCTGGCACTCGAGTTGCGTTAGACATGACAACTTTAACCATAATGCGTCATCTTCCGAGAGAAGTTGATCCCTTAGTGTACAATATGTCGCATGAAGACCCAGGTGACATTACGTACTCCGCCATTGGCGGTTTAGCCGAACAAATTCGTGAGCTTAGGGAGGTAAGTATTGTTTCAACTACTATTGCTTCACAATTACTGTTTACACAATTATTTCAACTACATTGCTACACAATTACTCTTCTTTCAGTATTGGTGCTTTATTATGAATTTAAACGTTTAAATCCCTTTCATTCGTTATTGTCAGAAATGCCAATAATATTTAGTGATGTACGATTTTAGTTTTAATTCAGCAAGATTAATTTCAATTATTTCTATTTTGTAGGTGATAGAGCTGCCGTTGCTTAACCCCGAACTCTTTCAAAGGGTTGGCATAACTCCTCCAAAAGGATGTTTGCTGTATGGGCCTCCAGGAACTGGGAAAACACTTTTGGCTCGTGCTGTTGCTTCACAGCTTGATGCTAACTTTTTGAAGGTCAGATTGTGTTACAACTAAATGTTTAGGCTTTTCTTTAACTGCCTCATGATTCTGAATCCAAGGAAAATAATTTTATATTTTCGTGTTCATAAAAGAATATGCTGCAATTTTTGTCATCAATTAAAGCCAGTCATTAATGATATTTCCTATGAGTCTATTGTACACGCCTTACATCAATGTGTTTCCTCTCTCTGAGTAATTTTAACGTAATTTTTCCTGTTTAATAGGTTGTATCCAGTGCTATAGTTGACAAGTATATAGGAGAAAGTGCTCGCCTTATAAGGGAGATGTTTAATTATGCCCGTGATCACCAGCCTTGTATTATTTTCATGGATGAAATTGATGCTATTGGTAAGAAATTTTGATTAACCAAGATGTCCATGCATTTACTCCTAACTAGAGTGTAAGTCAGGGTGGAATGAGATGAAGTTCTCCATCAGTTCCACTAAGAGAAACTGCTCTAGAAGATCCAGATTCATTGTTACTTATATGTATATTCTTGATATTTATTGAAATTTCACCTGGGCTAATAATGTTTAGCATTTATGCTTAGATAATGTTCTACTTTACCATATGAAGTTGATTCGTCAAATATTTTTATGTATAAAATCCAATACTCAGCTGATGACATAAATGTTATGTAAGCATAATATTTGTATGCCACCAGACAAAGAGTAACTATGCTTTTAAAACAATACTATTAATTTGAGAGTATGATATGAATTCTATGGCTTCATTGTATCTTATTAAATATTATAAAAAGGAGAAATATAGATAAAACCTCTAATTATTCTGGTTATTCACAAATTTTATTTGGTGATAAATATTGTATTATAATGATTATTGTATGTTATTATCAAAACATTTGTTTTCAGTTAGATTATGATTAATGAGTCTCTTCCCACAACTTTTACTTTTTTCTTCCATTCATTTCCAACCATTTACTTCTGAATCATGAAACTACTTTAATTTTATAAGTATCAGAGAAGTTTCTCTTTACTTAGTCATCTTTCATATCCTCTTTTGTGTACTTATAACTAATTATCATAGAAGCATAAATCTTTTGGAGTAAACCTATGTAAGTTTTTTTCTAACTTCAATGTTACTGCATACTTTCATGTCTTTGGATTATCACCCTTTCAGACTCATCCTTGTGTAACTGGTATGGTCATTGCCCCATGTAACATTGTTTATTTTTATTTTGTATTTTCATAAAAGCATTTCAATATTTTATCATTTGACTGCTCATTTTTTTTCCTTCAGTTTGTCAATCAACATGGTAAAAGCCAAACATCACATGTCCCTGTAAATAATGTTAATAAAGCTCTCTTCACTCTGTGAATAATGCTAATTTCTCAGTTTACTGTTTACTTTCATTTGTATTATCAGCTTGTCATTTAATTCTTTTAAACCTTTTACTGAGTTGCTTTATCTTACAGGTGGTAGGAGATTCTCTGAAGGTACATCTGCTGATCGTGAAATCCAGAGAACTCTCATGGAGTTGTTGAATCAGATGGATGGTTTTGATACTCTCGGTCAAGTCAAAATCATAATGGCCACCAACAGACCTGATACTCTTGACCCTGCTCTACTCCGCCCTGGTCGTCTGGACAGGAAGATTGAAATTCCTCTTCCGAATGAGCAAGCTAGATTGGATATCCTCAAAATTCATGCTGGCCCAATTGCAAAGCATGGAGAGATTGGTAATTATTCATTTTAGGGACATTGGAGATGGGAACATTCATTTATTGGGAAGCCTCTAGTTTTGCTATAATGCCACATGTGAATTGTGTGTTGCTTACCTTTATATTGTCTAGTATCAATATGTAATTTATTTAAATACCATATATAATTGTTCATTGGTCTACTCTACAAAATTTTAAGTAAGATGTTAGTTTTTACATATGTATAGGTGAACCCTGATTTTCTGCGATTATTAAGAACTCCAAGCTGATCTGAAGGGATTATTTGGACAATTTATTGTGGGCATTTTTAAAAGCAATTAATGATCAGAGATATGTGATATAAGGTTTACCACTTTAGTCTTTGACCTTTGTATGTCAGCAAGACTTTCTTAACAGTCAAAATGTATGACATGAAAATGATTTTGCTATTCTAAGCTGCTACAAATTTGGCTTGATTTGATGTCTTGCATTAGATAATTGGTACATTTCATTACCACTATCTGTCAGACAAGGATTCAATGATTTGCTAAATATAAAAAAATATCTACTGTAAGTATGATTAATGAGATAAGATTGATCATTTACCTGTATAATGTACTAGGGTATCATGCTATTTTCCTGAAATTTATGGCTGAAATTCAACCTGCATGTTGTAAGCATATAGTACCACATAATTTAATTTAAATTGAATTAATAGAAGGTTATTCAATGTACTCAATGTAACATATTCTGTTTCAGTGTTTTAAATCAAATCTACTTTTAAAAGCTGTATAAATTAATACATTTGCTTGAATTTTCTAAAAATGTTACAAGTTTCAATCCTTTTGCATTAGAAGTAACATTTTAACCAAAGTTTCCTTCTTAAAATTATGGCATGTGTATCAATGTGTTGTGTATGTTGATAAATACAGGGATTTATAACAGGTATTAAATAAAACAACTCTTTAAGTTTTTATCTAACAGTAATGGGTGCTCAATAATTTGCTATTATAAATGAAATAAGACATTTATTCATTATTATATCTTAAATGTCTCTTTTAATTTCAGATTATGAAGCAATTGTGAAGTTGTCTGATGGCTTCAATGGAGCTGACTTGCGTAATGTGTGCACAGAGGCTGGCTTGTTTGCAATACGTGCTGAGAGGGAGTATGTTGTTCAGGAGGACTTTATGAAAGCAGTGCGTAAAGTTGGTGATAACAAGAAGCTGGAGTCAAAATTGGACTACAAGCCTGTGTAAGAGAGCTGAGTGGATGCCTATCACATAGCTCGCTAAATTGCCAAAATTGGCTTTTTAAGTGGTACATTCTCTCTGTACCTCTGGAGGATTGTCTTTTCTCATGAAATTATTTTATATTTTGAGTTGAGAAGAAAGAAAGAAAGTTAATAAAATTTAGTAAATAATTTCTGTTAATGAGTTGAAGTAATTGTTTTCTTATATGCCTTGGTTATGGTTTGAGGAGTGTAAATTGGAAAAAGTAAAATTAATGCAGTTGATCCTGTTGATAATCGCTTATGTGTTGCAGTATCAATTGCTAGACCTGTGCTTTTCCATTCATATGCAAGTGCTCATTGTACCTGGTATCATTTCCCAAATTATAACCTCTATGTTGGCAGTTGATGAATGAATAAGTAAACTCAGAGCCAGTTAATTCTATTAGAGGATCAAAATAATGAAGGTATTATGATCCTCCAGGATTTCCCAAATCTTAACTGATATCTCCAGGCCTTCAAGCATTATTTTGAAATGTGTAGAAAATGAGCCATATTTGGCTGAGGTGCATTATTTAAACTTTTTTCATTGATTACCCAAGATTTATGATACGCTTTTGAAACATCTTTGTTACATTATTCCTAAACCATATGATAGGCATTTTCTCTTAATTCCATATTCTTTTTACCTTGTGCTAAATATCAATGTAAGCAAACTTTGTGATGGTCATGTAAGATTTTATTTATTAATTACCATTTTAGATAAATTTTGTATCAATGTGAATTTAATTTTCTCATAATGCTATGAAAGTTACATTTCTGGACCAAGGAAATACATCTGGAAATGAGTGCTGCTGCACCAATCCAGTAACAGCCTTGATTATAATAAATCATTGACACCATTCTATTTTGTTAGTTATAGGGATAACTTATCGATAAAGCTCCTAAGTTGTATGAAATCTAAAATAATCATGGTGAATCGTTTTCATTCTTCTATTATAATCAATGGTCAAATAAGATCTTGGATGCTAAATTTACATATGGTAAGAAGACCTAGACTTGTGCTTATGCTGGGGGACTTAAGTGGGGCAATCTTTTTGAATCCTTGAATCTGCTAATAATTCAGGGATTTTTCCTGGCATATTTTAGGTATGAAAGTCTTGATACATCCTTCAATAAAATTATTTATAACATCAGGAATATCAAGGGCCACGAATTTTAACCAGGCAACAATAAAATAGTTTGAATTTGTGGAAATAATGTCTTTTGACCTGTTGCGAATTAAAAGAATCCTTAAGTATCAGATGAGGTATGGGAAACAATACTTCCTCGGTCTTCAAAGAGAAAAATCTAGAAATACATAGAATAAATAAACATGCTAAGTATGTATAGTAATGAAAACAAGCCTTACCTTTTTGTTGGGATCTTTCTTACAATAATTCACTTTAGACGGAGAGAGATATTTTTCTGCCATTTAGAAAATGGGCCATTTTACATCACTCCTTAAAGAGAACCAGAGTCGCTATGGTTGACGAGATCCCAGAATTGGATTTTAAGTAATGCATTATTCTTTTGATAAAATAGAAAGATGCATAATCATAATTTTGAAAATATACATCACATAAGCCTTGCATAAGCATCACGATCTCTATTGTTAGCTATAATACATCTTAGAATGACATGCAATTCATACACTCCACATTTGAATAAGCGTTAGTGAACATTCATTAAATACTTTTAATAATCTTAGCTGATACACAGAAAGGAATAGAAAGCATTTATTCTGGTATATGCAAAAAAAAACTAATTGGCTAAGAATTTGATCCTGGAATTTGCATAGAACTAATAATATTTCATCAACTTTCATTTACATTCCTCCTTCAACTATTGGATCTTGATTTCCAAGCCACTCGTTCATAATCTTGAACAAAATGAATGTTCTTCAAGAGAACTTAAGAAACAGTAGCAGTTTTATGGTCCCACAGGTGGCTATGAAAATGAATTGTGTTCAATACAATTTCCTATGTTGGAGTGTTTACTTAGTCAATGAAAGACCCTTTCCAATCCTTAACTTTGTTATCACAGCAAGTGTTGTAATAAGAAATAAAAATCTGTAGTAAATGCAACGTTAACTTCAATTAATGTCAGGTTTTGTCATTGGAGGACATCAAGATGTGCACTGAGCAATCGCAGTTATTTATTGTCATAAAAAGGGAGTGGGGAAAGATTACAGAACTGAGGTTGAAAACGATGGGGATTGTGAAGTTGAAAATATACTTAGAAATACCCAATAATGGGGAATCAGATTATAATATTTGGCCATCGACAATTTTAGAATTATTTGCTTTTCTAATCTTTATTTATTCCAAACCATTGAGCCTCTAATCTCAGTTTTCAAAGTGCAGAATTTGTTTGTAAATCCCTAGCATGTCGTTGGTTTTTAAACAGTAAGTGGAAGGTCCTATTTTCTTTTAGAAGCAGAACTGAGTTCCCTCTTTCTAGTTTTGAAATTGTGGACAATTTGTCCTAGTAACCACAAATCTCTAACTTTTGAACACTTGAGTTTAGTTCATCATCTCCACCCAGTTTATCCTAAAGCTACTTGTCTTTGGGGTTGGGGAATAATGATCTTAGACTTAAATAATGTTTTAATTTTGCGGGAATTGGGTATGAATAGTAAATTCATTGAACTGTTTATCCAGACTGTGATTTCCGATAAGTTTTGTTGACAAAAACCATACTGAAGCCTTTATTCATTGCTGTAGACAAGTTATAGTATATGTATAGTCTACAGTTTAAATTTAACGTTAACATCTGAAGGAGGGGTATTAAATACCTGGGGAACCATTTCATAAAAGGTGGCTGATTTCCGAGTGTCATTGCACCTTGAACTGGAATAGATAATGTGATCTGCAAAAGTAACTTTCCTGAAGATGAAAATTACAAATCTTCTATCCCTTGCAATGATGAATTCCCAAGAAATTGAGTTAATCCCCAGAGCCCTTATCACAAGAAAACTCTAATGTCACGAGTTGTGAAATACAAAGTAATTGTCTCCCTGTCCCCTTCCAAACACATCAGGAGTTCCTGCAAATTTCACACTTAAATCAGTTTAAAAAATGTCGGCTATGAGTAGAGATGGAGGTGAACTCATTATGAAGGAGTTCCACCAAGCCACACCCGAGACTTTCTCTTGCACTGCAACTGGATTTTTTATTAGGATGTTGGAAAGGAAGTCCTATAACATAGAAAAGCTGTGCTGCTGAATCCCAAGGATAAACGTGTGAAAAATAGCAAAATGACTCTAATGTGAACCCAGTTTCTGGGCAGTTATTCTAACCACTGAGCTACCAAGCTCTCTTGCTCACAAAGTTATTTCATGACAGTATGGGAAAGATGCAGCATGGTAGTTCAGTGGTTAGAACACCTGCCAGGAAAGTGGGAGACCTGGGTTTGAGTCCCAGTCATGTTGCTATTGTTCACACATGTTCATCCTTGGGCTTCTTTACTATTGAAAGGAACAAAAATACCTAGGTGTCACCAGGTTCTCTTTTTTTCAAAATATACTAGTATATTGATTACAACAAGGCATTAGTAGGATGATAAAGTAAAAAAACGCCTTAAGTTTCAACAAAAAATTATTATTCCCAGGAATTTACATTATTATAGCAAAAAATAATAAAAGTTTAATTTAAAAAGTTTAGGAGTCCATGGGTGTATAATATACAGGATAGCATAAATATTCTTTGCTTACATGCATGAAATTATACTGGCCCAGCCTTGAATATGAATAAATCAAACAAATATTTACATTCCAAAAATGCATAACTAAAATAGAAATTGATGTTAGATCACCTGTGGTAATGCAACAGTGACATTAGGTCTGCATGAGGCAACCACTCTGGAAAATGAGAGAATAGAGCAATTGCCATTTCAGTAGGCAAATTTTTTAAGGTATTCCTCAAATGACTTTGGACTTTCTCTTGGTACTCTTTGGACTTAATCTTTCCCGGCTCTACATCCATCCATATCACAGCTGATTGCACTTCAAGAGGATAAAATGCTGCCCTCTTCTGAGCTGTTTCTCTTGCAAAACTGGAGCACAAAGTCAGCATAGCTGACCAAGCATCAGAACATCCTGAAAGTTATGCTGTTTTGTCACTCATTTCATCATAGAAAGCAGTACTTGAGATAAATAGCAACTAAAATAGTAACAAACTTTCGTGGAATTTTAATATTGACATATCCACACAAATTTCACTCTTATGAACCTGTTTATTGAAAGAAAAAGTTGAAGTGACATCGTTATAGTTTTAGTTGACATTCTTTTTTAGTTTTTACGTAAGCATGGTCATGTGGCAACATTTAAACATTTTCTTTTCTTTCAAAGAACAGCGAACAAAAATTTTCAAAGATAGAAAGCATAGAACTGAATGAAATCTGGAAATCCTAAGTCATAAATTTTACTGATAAACCAATATAACTACATAGAATAAAAATTGATGAATTAAGAATAAGCCATAATTTCAGCAAAAATTGTTGAAGAGCTAATGATAGTGAAATATAGTAGGCATTTAAGCGATAATAGTAATCTATTTACAGATATTTAGATGAGATTCATAATAAAAATGATCATCTAAGTTTGAGGTTGAGAAAAATGGAATGCAGAGGTAATGTTATACTTTAGATGGGTACTTTACTAGCTTTTCATTTGAATTTTACTTTAAATGGCAATATGAAACTTTAACGTAACATTTTTTAAAAAGAATTCTAAGGTAATATTATTACTTTCTTTAATATTACAATTATATCGAGTTGATCAAGCACAATGCCTTCATTTCCAGTTAGAGAAACGGCAAAGGTTTTTACTCATTCAAATTTCATTGCCCTCGAAGGACATTAAATACCCTTACCTGATGACTGAATCAAAAGCTGATTTAAGACGGATGAACAAATCTGGAATAATTTAGGAGAAGTTGTAGCAGCTCCAATGATCAGAACATTATCTTGGAAAACACTATCAACAATGTAAGCTTCATTGTTTATGCTTGTCCAACTACTGTTGCCTTCAAATTCCTTTTCGACATCCGATACAAGTTTTTTCCTTGATATGCTATTTTTTATCACCTCAAGGGATATATCGATCATTACTTCCTCCACTCTCTCAGGCAAACTTGAGAGCAATTTGCCCATTATCTCAGGTGAGAGTTGGACTCGGTTATTCTTTACCCATATCCAAATATTGTTCAACAAGTCTTTGACTTCATTACTGCTCTCTTTGCCGTCTTTACAAAGTCTACTACTTTTTTTCATACATGATATTTCATCACTTGTTTCCATCTTCGTTCTCAATGGGAGTCGTTTCAATGAGTTCCCATAACTACAGTTGCCTACTCGAGCATTTGTTCCCACTGACACTAGTAAATCACGAGATTGGCTCTCTTCGCTCTCTTGTTCTATCCTTTTTTCCTGGGGGAATGTGTCAATAGTTATATTTTCACAGGTTAACTCGTTTTCATCCACTAATACTGTCACAAGCTCAGATATGAAGTCGTTGACATTTAGAGATGACAAAGTAACTGCCTGAAGCATAGAATTCAGATAAGCATAGTCTAAGTCAGAGTTTCGAATCAACTTTTTGTAAGTCTGTAAAAGAACTTCCGAGCATTCTTTCAAGCTCAATGGTCCAATCCACGGCTCGTGATAAACGTCTCCGAAACCTCTTGCAGCTCTTTGAAGGAAATTCTGCCAAAGAGACATTAATCTTCAACTATTTGACTACTATTAACTACTTAACAGCACTTAGAAAAAAATTTTCACTGTGATAAAAAATACTAACCACAGCCCATTTATATTTCATAGCGTCTTGAGAATTGCTTAGCGCCAGGATAATTTTTTCGCGTGTAGTATCAAAGAATTCTTCTGCAGATAGTTCAGTATCCTCCTTCAAAAAATAATAAACATTTAAAATTAATCCTCAAGTACACAAAAACAATCACAATGAAAATTTGATTGTTTTGATGAAGAAATTTTTTACCTCCATCTTACATACAAAAACACGCTGAAAATCCTATACTAAGCAAAAAAATTTCCACTACACTCAACAAACCACTTTCCGCAAATTTCTGCGATAACACTGCAAATAAATTACAAAACATTGGTATTTAAGGGACGTAAGTTCGCCAATACAACGTTCAAAACCACATTCTTTGGCATCTACAGAAGCGCCTACTAACTGTAAAACATAGAAACTTGCCACCTTGCGGCAAGTTCACTCTTGTTTACCTTTAGTTATTCTCCATATGATGGTGTTGATAAATACGAAATCGCATAGAAATTGAACGAAAAAAAACGTAAGAAAATGTCTGTTGTTAAGAAACAAAAGAAAAAATTCAACGAGGAAGATTTGGATGGTTTTACCAAAGAGGTACCGTTTATCAATTCAGTCTTTGCCTAATATACTTAATAGTTTCTTTTCTGTAACAATATACACGTTTTTTTAGGAGCTCATCGATAGAGTTAGACAGCTGATAGCTCATAATAAGCAGTTAAAAAATGTCATCAGCAAGAAAATACAAAGTGAAAGTAACGGCGAAGGAGCCTCTAAAAAAGAAAGGAAATTCGATTTCAGCAAGTAAGATGTGGAAGTAAGGTAAAGGTAAACTTTCTCACAGTAGGACTATTACTTAAGGTCGGATTTTACTTTCAGATGTTCCAAAAGACATATCTTCCTTAAGCTTCTGTATCTTGGTTGGGACTACCAAGGCTTTGCGACTCAAGAAGATACCAATAAAACCATAGAATGGGAACTTTTTGAAGCCTTGAAAAAGTCTTGCTTGATTGATGAGAGGGCAACGAGTAATTATCATCGCTGTGGGAGAACTGATAAAGGCGTCAGCGCATTTGGACAGGTATATTCCAGATCAGTTGCCCCTGTTTCCTAGTTTTATAATGACCAAAAACTGACACAGATTTTTCTATGTAGGTGATCTCAATCGATGTTCGAAGCCGTGTTTTGAAACAGCCAGAAAATGAGAACTGTGAAAATACTGATGAAGGAGTTAGTGTTTCCAACCAAGAACCACTTAAACCGGATTATACTTCAACAATAACCACTGAAAGTGAAAATATTGAAAGTGAACTGGAGTACTGCAAGATTCTAAATCGTCTCCTTCCACAACAAATTCGTGCTATTGCATGGAGCCCTGTTTCTCCAGAAGAAAGTGCTAGGTTCAATTGCCGGAAAAGAACTTACAAATATTTTTTTCCTCGAGGAAACCTTAATTTAAAGGTAATAATTATTATCATGTGACATTCTGCCATACAGCAAGTCTTGTCATGGTATTTCTCTACCTTTCTATATCTTAAGCTCATTGAAATTGCTACTTCTCATCTCTATTTGTCCAATTACTGTATCTTCTTTTTCCTCTACTCCGCCATTCCTTCAATCCCTTCTTATATCAAGTACTGACTCCTTAGATTGTTGTTTAGCCTGTTTTTTTTCTCTTTTATTTTCTTCAGTATGATCTTATCCTCCTAAACTTTTCTTAGCACTCAATAATTTGATAAACAGTGCTCCCTGCTCACTACCCCATCTTCCTTTGTGTCCACATTTAAAAGGCCTTGGTTCTCTGCTCATCCTCTTCTCTTTACATGCAAGGGCCAAGGGCTCCCTGCTCACTACCCCATCTTCCTTTGTGTCCACATTTAAAAGGCCTTGGTTCTCTGCTCATCCTCTTCTCTTTACATGCAAGGGCCACACTTCTCATATTGTGTTAATTTTTTTACTGGATCATTTTCCAACCTTCTCTTCAAGTTGAATGCTTTTTTGGCCCCTGTTAGCCTCAGAGCCATGCCATCCTATAGATGCAAGGTATGCATTGCATCTGGGTGGTGACAGAGGTGCAGCTAACAATTCTATATCTACCATGCAAGCCGCCTTTTGCTGCATGGCAGGGGGTAACAAACTGTTACTATTATTACGGTAATATTATTTGTTGTTTTCTTTGTGATACACAAGACTTATCTAGGGAAGATTATGATGTGAAAATTAAGATTGGCAAACATTTAGAGGAAAGCAGTATGGATAACTGAAGACAAGAAAGAGATATATATTCAGTGGTTTTAATAGAAGTTATTTATGTTACAGTACAATTTTTATTAGAAACCTTTATATTTAGTTGTGAAAAATAGATTTTATGCAAATCTTATCATTTTAAGTAATGCGCATTGCAATGATAATGTTACTTGAAAGTAATGCAGACTATTACCAATTTACTATTAATTATAATTTCATAATTAATTGTTACTGATGTTTTGTGAACAATGTATGCTTGGGAACAAAATCATAAAACATTGGTTTTTTCAGTCTTTCAAAACAATTTTTTCATGAAAATCAGGAAATGTATGGTTTTGGTATTTAATTTAAGGGTCAGCAAATTATATTTGCACCTGGGCGGCATATAGGCAGGGTATGGCTCTGGTTATTCTTTATGTTATATCTACAGCATAATTCTGGTCTTCTGTGATATTGCTTGCTGGATGAACTTTTTTGCTCTCAATTATTTCTCCTGCAATTATGAGTTTTTCATTCTTTCAATTTCCTCCTAATATAATATACTTGGTCTTTTACTTTTTTATTTTCATGCCATAAATCTCAAATGTATAGCTCAAATCTTTTAGCATCATTCTCTGCTGCTTCTTGGTTTCTCTTAATTCCACCATATCCTCAGATATGCCAATTTAGTTTAACTATCATTGCTCGATGCACTCAAAAAAGTTGCTTAACTCATAAAAGTAAGTCTCAAAAATTTAGATTAAACATTATGCCTTGAATTCTCTTATACAAATGTTATATCAATTCAGATATTAAATGAATTAAAGAGGTATTATGAAATTTAAGATTTTTATCTATTCAAAGTATTGCTATTTTGATTTGAGTGTAAGTAAAATCTGTTGTTGTATGAGGAAGTAGAGGAGTTTAAATGTTACAGAAATTGCTGGAGGAAGTTTACGATGTGGTTGAAGTAAAAAAAAAGGTTGCTATACCTAGCAACAGAATCACTGAATTGGAATCTGTGGAGATCATCAGGAAACCTCTATATCAACTGACCCCTTACTGTCATCTATAAAAACTGTCCACATGACCAAATCCAAACATAATAAAAAGAAAAATGAAAACTGCCAGGTATTTCCCAATTTATTTGTTGAAGTGTCAAAACTTTTCATGCTTCTGTTGAATTATCTCATAATATTTTGTTTCCACATACTGTCATTATTAACGTCATCAAAAGTATATGGTATGTAGAGGAAAGATATTTTCTAAATGAAGAAATGTGTTCTGATTATCAAGTAAATATCTTGCACGTTGCATATTAAATTTTAGGTTTTGTTGGGTAGGTTAGCAACAGTAAAGAATGAAGGACAGCTGTAAATTAGGTAAATATCTTTTTATTGTATTGTTATTGCACCCTTTGATGCCAAAGTTAGGCTTGAGTGAGTCTCTCTTCCACCTAACCTAGATATATCTCAGTATATGTATTCCACCTATTTATAACTGCTATCTCAAAATTTATTAAACAATTCTATTGTGTATGATCATTATTGGAGTGTTGCTCTTTAGACTCTCATCATGACAAGGACTTCGGTTGAATCAGAAATAACATCCATCGTGTTTACAAAAGGAACACTTCTAAGGAAAGATTCTTTGAATTTAATTTTCAGAATTTGAAGGAAGCAGCTTCATATCTGGTTGGAGAGCATGATTTCCGAAACTTTTGCAAGATGGATGTTGCAAATGGGGTTGTGAATTTTCAACGTAAGATACATAGTGTTTCAGTTGATGTACATTCTTATGATCAAAGGAGTGAAGAATTCTCAAAAGACTGTCATGTATCTAAATTTGATGGAGTGAAAAAGAAGGAAGAAGATATAAGCATCAATAAGGGACTAAGGATTGATGATGAGGAGAAAAGATGCAATAAATTGATTATGAGCGGTGATGTTGAAACAACAGAAGAGGGAAGTGCTATGGATAAAGATATTGGTGCAAAGCAAAAGATAGAGAGTCCTTATGACATGTGTGAACTCACAGTAGTTGGACAAGCTTTCCTCTGGCATCAGATTCGTTGTATAGTTTCTGTTCTCTTCCTTGTTGGGCAAGGCAAAGAAGAGCCAGGTGTTGTGAGGCATTTATTGGATGTGGAGTCATTTCCAAGGTAAATAGTGATATTTAAATATCTCTTTCTATTTATAAAACTAAATGCTCATAAGTATTACATTTTCTCTATTGATTTATATTGTCTAATTGCTGACTCTGCAAATTTTAATTTTATCAATGGGAGAGTCTATTTTACTGTATTATCATTATGCGAGCTTGGATGATATCGTGCTTATTTTAAAAGTATCTAGGATAAAATACATTTTTTGGTTTCTGATTTTCTTGCAGATTGTGATAGTGCTTGTTTATTAATCTGTTACTTGGCTTATGTTGTTTTATATACTTAAAATATTTTCATAATTAAGTATGTTTTGGGAATCTATAGTTTTCTTATGTTTTACTAACTTTTCTCTCTTTTAGTTCTCATGATTGTAAGGATTGTTTTGTTAGTAGTATCAAAGCACTATATTCCCCCTTTGATATACAGGCTACATAACCTATAAAGATAGGGAAATATGTAATATGATGCTATATAAATGAATATGACCTTACCTAGAAGCAGAGATCAAATGCATTTATAATGCATTTTATAGAAATCGTTATCTACTGGTGGAAAATTCATGAGGTAACTGGTTCATTAAAGAATTTAAAAAAGCATGATATCTGTTTCATTTTAAAAAATACTGCAGAGTATTAAGTAAACTTGTTGTGAGATCTAATTTCTTCTGCACTCTTAAATTAATGAGAAATTTTCTGAAAAATTAGATTTATATTATTACTTAATGGCATAGCTCAACTTTTATTTATATACAAATTCATTAGCTAATAAACATACTCATTAATCATACTGTTTCCTTTTGGGGTAGAAATGCTAATGGCTACATCTAGTTTTCATTCAAGTAACTCCTCCATTCTTTCCTAACCTTGATGATCTCTTTAGTTGCAGACACATTCATTCATATTTACATATACTTCTTTTACGCTCCAAACTTTATACATCTTTTTCTTGAGGGTACCATTCATCACATTCAAGAGGTTCAGACATCTTCACTTTCCCTTAAGTATTATTTACCTTCTTATTACTCATCATCTTTGTCACTCTGCTATGAAGCCTCCTCTCCACAAGCATATACAAATCAGCATAAAAACCCCTTTCACACTGGTTACATAGGCATTATTTTAGTCCTCATTTACACAGTTTCCAATTTATGAAGGGTTCCATCGCTACTTTTTTCTGTTTTGCATGCTCCTTAAGTAATCCATTCCAACTATAATGGATATGAGATGACCAGATCTTGTGGAATGCCGTATGAATAAATGAGACAGCCGCACTTCATATTTTCCCCACGATTTTTAATATGCTGCAAGTTTTGGCCTTACAGCCATCAATTATCAGACCAAAACTGGTTGAATATTAAAAATCATATGGAAAATGCAATTAATTTATTAATTTACTTCTCAGATCCTTGACCTAAACTGCTGTTTAAAAAGGCAAGCAAGAACACTTATGTAGACAGCCATATTTGCATTTTACATGTTTTGTTTATTATATCAAGGGGTTTTAAAAATGTTAATAGTGTTGTAGGGTATATGTTGTAGCTGTAGATTTTTCATCAAGCTCTTTCCATCTGCAAATATAATTGTGCTTTTGGTTACACAAGATTACTTTTATATACATTCTTCAATTAAAATCTTACAATCAATGGAGGACTAATATGACTTTTAGTGCAGCATTTTTTGTGCCAATATTTGTTGGTCAGTTCAGATAAATTGTGGATTTTTAGACCCATAATTCTTCTGATCAAACCTAAGAATTTTGCTAATAATATGTGGTTTCTTGAAAATGATTTAATCCAACCTTTAGTAGCATTTAAAATATAAGTTTTAATCAACTAAAAGCTGTAAACTTAATATTTCTGGGAAACCTAAATTCATCCATTTTATAGAATGATATAAAGGGTTTAATTTAAATTAGTTTTAAAGGATTCACTAATTGATATATTCACCTGTTTAATCCTTCTCTTTCTAGAAAACCCCAGTATTGTTTAGCATCTGAACTTCCCCTCAATTTGTTCTCTACTGAATTTGATTCTTCACTAAAATGGGTGTATGACAGAGAATGTATATTCAGTATCATTAGAAGTCTGCAGAAGGAGTGGACTATGCTTTCTGTGAAGTAAGTACTGTTTAAGTTAAATCTCTATTGGATTTGTTATGGACAGTGAATAAAAAAATACTTTTAGTTTTATTCTCAGTGGATAAGGTTAAATATTCAAGAACCTCCAAGTTTATGTTATTATAATTTATTAATTTGTGAGTTATACTAATTGCACATGATGTACAAATACAAATTCTGTAACTATTAAAATTAAGTAATGAAACATGTTAAAATATAAAATGATGGTATTACTGCAAACAAAAAGGTCAGGAATTTTTAATTGCAGCAGTAAAATTTATCAAATTATTTTATTGATAATGCACATGTTATCATCACAAAACTGCTTATGAATATGTTAGTATTAAACCATTAAAACTGGGTATAGGAAGGGAAATGAGCATTTAGTGGAAATGTCTTTGAATTTACTTGTCAAATTTGACTTTTAAAGGCATTTTCAAGATGCATATTAATGTGTATTTTGTAAAATTGCTTGGTTTTTTTTCAGAGGCCTATCATTATGGTAATATTCAAATCTCAAATCGCAAATTTGGGAAAAAGCATTATCAGTGCATTTATCCCAATGGTAAAGATTTTTAAATGTGTATTTTTCTAGTTTGTGTATGTTTTTAACAAGTAAATGTGTTAAAAAACCACATATCATCAACATATGCAACTGTTTCAAATTATACTGTTATTTAATATTTACAATTAACATTTATGTTTAACATTTACAGAACAACAATGGTTCGTGAAATGATAAATGAACTAGAAGAGTTAACTGATGAAATAGAAGGATCTGAATTAACCGATTGTCTTTACCAAGGAGTAAAACCTCGTGCATACATTCCTCTTCTTCAAAGAAACACTTGTGGTAAGTTAAAGCTGTCCTTAAGTGCTCAGTTTTCTGATTTAAAGGAAGTTCTTTGCTGAGCAATTAGATATTATGAAAGATTTTTGTCGGAGCCAACTCTTTGTGCTTGGTGAAGTAGTTTCTTTAAAAGTTAAGGTTAAGGGTTAAATGTAAGAAGGGACTTGATAGTCTTAATCTAGCCCTAATGAAGTGGCATTATTAGTATTAAAAACTTAAGAGGTTTGTCATGGGAAGTTTATTTGCTTATCTTATCTCTTGGAATTTAATTTATAGAATGTAGTTTGTTACAGAGTTAAGTTTGGATCTCTAATTATGATAGAGCTAATTTACCTCTCTGGAAAGATATACAGTAGGAAAATTTAAATTTTTAGTGAATAGTCATTTTTCTTTTTATCTTTAGGTGGCAAGAAAATCACTTTGAGTGCTTAGTTTAGCCACTATAGCCAAGGAAGACTTTTATGTTGCAATTTTTCTGATTTGTTTCATTTAAATGACAAAACATACCATGTAATCTTACAATACAATTCATAGTCTGCAAAAATTATTGATGCTTTTGCAAAAAAAGACTTAAAGCTAATGGCTTTCAAATTTTTCAGTGAATAGTGTGTGCTCAACAAATTAGTTGGTTGGTCCTTAAAAAAGTATTCCTTGGCTGCACAGATGTGAAGCTTAGAAGGAACCCTGCTTGCTAACTCATTGTAATTATTCTCATCTAAGTTTGGGTTAAAAAGAATGGAACTGAGCATCCAGAATAACTGAACAGCTTCCCTAATGCATCCATAATCCAAAGTCATAAAAATCAAGGTACGCCTGGATATATCTATTCAAGGCACTCTTCCACCTCCAAATCATGGCCATCTTTTTCTGTCCTTCACTCCAAACAACTATTTTGGTCATTAAAGGCCATAAATAGAATTCATAGATGGTATCCAATTGATTTTTAGAATAAACTGCCAATGAATAAGAGACCTCTGCCAACTTCTTCAATTCTTTGACTAATTTCAGTGGATAGTGAAATCTTCACAAATAGTCTGATTGTAATTATCTTTGTTAAAAAGTTAGAGGTTTTGGCCCTATACAGAACTAGCCTCTATACACGCTCCTTGACCACCCTTTTCCGAAAGGAAAAAAAGAACCCTCACCCTCCTTCCAGATGTCATAATGAAAAAACCCCACCCACTTATCCATCATGTGCATAGGGATTTTCCCAGAAATCAGTAATCCAGAGCTTCCTGTTTGTCTCTTAATGTGAGTTCTCCCTGCGGGACTATGGCTTACCAATCGTTTCAAAACCTCGAATTAAAATGTAAAGATGAATCTTAGAATCTCATTTCAGGGATCATAATGATTATTAAAATTATTAAAGAATCACTAAGAGTATAATGAATTAATTAATTGAGCCAGTTTTACCCATCTCTTGTTTTATCAATCAAAAATATTTTAAATTCAATTTGCAATTGAAATAAAAATTCATGCTAATGAAATCATGATGAAAATTGGGTTTATCTCGTCTAGCCTATTCTCATACACATAAATATGAGATGATGAGAGAGTGGAGAATTGTCAACAACTTCTATTAAAATCAATATCTGGAGTGTTTCAAGAACAATTTGAGGATAATTTCAAGTTTTTTTATTGCATTTTGGTAGGAATATGAACTACTCATAACAGCTCATAAGTTGCTGTGAGATAGTTTTTTGCTGCTTTTCAAAGACTTATATGTGATGATGTATGACCAATAAAAAATACCAATGCTGTTTCGTTTGCTAATGTGCTTTTAGCCTATGCACAATGATTAATTTGTATATATTAATATATTAATTAATTAATATATAATTTTTTCCTTATATACTCTTGTCTGGAACAGTGGTTTGTTAAACTCAAATCAAAGAGAGGGTAATTTCATATTATAAATATAATTTAATAAAAAATCTAAATTATGAAATAAGTACATTTTGAAGGTTCCAATCAAAAGACATTAATTTTTCAGCTCCTTGGATAGTACATTTTGAAGTTCCAATCAAAAGACATTAATTTTTCAGCTCCTTGGATAGTACATTTTGAAGTTCCAATCAAAAGACATTAATTTTTCAGCTCCTTGGATATTTCCAAAATCTTCATATCATGAGTATTTATTTGGAGAAGTATTTTGATTGCTTTTTTGACCCTTCTCTTTGATTCTTCTCTTCTAATGTATTTTTTATTTGCTGATAACTTCAGGTAATCTTTAGACAGTAGTACCTGTATATTATTTATGAATTCATAGAAAGAGTTAATTGTTTATGCTATATACTAAAATGGTGTTACACAAAATTTAAAATATCTGAATCCACCCTTTTTAGTACACCCAGTTCCACATAAATCTTACCACCCTGTATGTAGGGGCAGTGAGCTTCAGGCGAGCGAGCCTTGAGAAGAGAGATAGAGAGAGAGGAAAAACATGGAGGATATACTCCGAATCCTAGTTCCACTTGCAGTGTTTGCGTGGATTTTTTTATGTTATTAACATTACAATCATTTATTAGTACCCATAGTTAGGTGGCATTAACGTAGCAGAAAATTATATTATTAGGTTGGCAACTAAGTTCCCGCCAATTTTTTACATTGTAACATTCCACATGTCATTAAATGTTTTTGGCACAATGTTTTAAGTCATTCGAAACAGAATATTTTGTTCTACCGGAATCTATGTTTTGATTTTTTTTAAGATAAATTTCAGTTACTTTTCAGATCATTAAAATGGAATGTCAAGTTGAGAAAAATGAGCATTTTCGACACCTCCTTCTTATTGCTTTTAATCAAGGTTCGAAGGCTGCAGAAGCTTCTCGCAACATTTGTGCTGTGTATGGAGTGGGTGCTATAGCTGAAAGAACCGCTCGTGATTGGTATGCCAAGTTCAAAAAAGGGAATTTTGACCTCAAAAGACGCACCTCGTTCTGGTCGTCCAGTTGAGTTCGATGAAGAGCGATTAAACCAACTTTTGCATGAAAATCCACGTCAAACGACAAGGGAACTGGCAAAGAAAATGGAATGCTCCCACACTGCTATAGAGAAGCATCTTCACTCGATGGGAAAGGTTCAGAAGTGTGGAGCATGGGTTCCGCATGCTTTAAGTGACAACAACAAAAATCAATGAGCGACAATCTCTGCTGGTTTGCTTGCTCGTCACCGTTCAACTCATGGACACAAGGAACGATTTCTTTACCGAATCGTTACTGGCGACAAAAAATGGTGCCTGCACATCAATATGAAGCAGCGTAAGGAATAGGATTAGCCCCGGTAATCAAGCGACCCTGCGCGTGAAACCAGATCTTCATCCGCGTAAAAAGATATTATGCGTATGGTGGGACTGGGAAGGGATTATCCATTACGAAACAGTTATTCAAGAGAAATGACCTAATCGGCAGCATGGAGTTCTTTTGCTGCACGACAACGCCTGTCCTCATATCACCAATATGACCAAGGCAGCCATTCAAACTCATGGTTGGGAAGTGCTGTCACACCCGCCGAACTCTCCCGATTTGGCACCAATGGATTTTCACTTTTTTCGATCTCTTTCAAATGCTATGCAGGGAGTTTCTTTCAATAATGTTACAGAATTGAGAGCTTGGTTGGATGAATTTTTCGAGTCTACACCAGGTGATTTCTACCGAGGTACTGAAAACCTTGTTGAACATTCGAAAAAAGTTGTAAACAACAAAGGAGAATACATTATTGATTAATTAGTTGTTAATTTTTATTGAAAAATAAACTTTTAAAAAAGTTTTAAACAACAAAGGAGAATACGTTATTGATTAATTCATGAAAAATAAACTTTAAAAGAATTTCTTTAAAACGGCTGGAACTTAGTTGCCAACCTAATACTAACACCGATGTCAGAATGCATGAATTCAGTGGTTTAAAATCGGTTATAACAATTTTGTATTATATCTAGCTTTCCTTCTCACAAAGAGAGGAACGTCGCTCATGAGATCCCGTTATTTCCGAAGGATCGAGTCAAGTGACCTTCCCTTGAAAATTTTGAGTTTAGGTGACAGATAGAAGAGCATTTGAGGGATATATCTACAAAGCCTGCCTCTTAGCCAGCTTCTGTTCAAGACTGTAAGGGGAGAAAGAAAATTTCCGTGCACTTTGAGTTACTGTCGGACCAGAAATGTATAGACCTTGAATACTACGCGTTTCCTGACAAAGATCCTCAGTTGTAAATAGATATATTATACATCGTTCAAAAGAGCAATCATTTGCCTTTAAAATGATATACATGAGTCCGTACTATATAATGAGTCCATATGGATCCCCTGCTTTATCAGACTCAGTGTGAAGCCAATCCGTTTACAGATAAGTAACGCAAATTCATGAATTGGCCATCTCTTTCTGTGTATCACAGGAAACCAAACTTTCCACGAAAATATTGGAAATTGAATAAACGTTTAATTACGATGACAACACAGATTTTCATCTGACCTTTCTTTGCCATAATTAAGGTTTGGTGGCTGTATATTTTTCATGGCTTTATCTCTTTACCCAGATAAGAGGAAATACTACTTAGGGTCCAGTTTTAAGTCGTAGCTTCTATCTGACGAAAATCTTAGGAATATCTGTTAATTAATTAGTTGAATAGCCAGCGAAAAGATCGTTTGATTCGAAATGTCCTGTCAAACCGGGTGTTAGCTAAACTTGCTGCATGCTAGTCACTCTCTTTCAGATTTGCCATACAGAAGAGTGGGCTTCTCATCCATCCTAAAATGGATTCCTAGTAAAAACTCCTGAAAAATATCTTCCTCAAAAATAAAGACATGGATATCTTCATTTCGTTGGGGAATACCCGTGGGATAGATTAGAAATCGTGGCCCAACCATTTCCCATCTTACTTTTGATCCGTCGTTGCCAGTATACCCTTACTTTAGAAACCTGCTCTGCAGAGGTGCGGTCAGGAATCCCCATAAGCCCTTTCAAACATTCACAACCTCGTAAACGTATGACCATCCACAACATGCCAAAAAGGGGGTATTTCTCGTTAGAGTTCAGCTTCACCCATCGTCAATTCTATGGTTCCTTTGGGAGAACAGACAACACCTTTCTACAGGCGAAACAAAAGAAAACAGAAATAAAGAGAGGAATAAGAAGGCGATACTCCAAGGGCTAGAGTAATAGGGAAAGTCTTCCCTACCTTCTGGATGAAATGGGAGAAACCCAGATGAGAATTTGTCACAAATGGCGCCAAACTGAGAAATATTGCGAGAAGTTTGAGCGGGAGTTGTGTTGTGAGAGTTAAATAAGTTAAAGCAAGAGAGAGATTCAGCATCAGATAAAGATTTGGACAGCACCATTTTGCAATAAAAATAAACTTGATTTAATTACACGGATATTTGTTATGGAACTGGCTCAATATTTTCAGAAAAGTGTTATTAGAGAGTTGGTGTTATTAAATTGTAAATTGACGTTAAGTAAAGGATTACTCCAATACAACCAAGAAAACTACCACCTTTTTCTTGGTGGTACTAAAGTAATCCTTTATTTAACGTTAAGGTTACCATCTGTAGTCCGTCTACTTCATCGTAAATTAATTAATAATTTGATTTATGTAAAAGATTTTGTAGCCCCCAGTATTTTAAAATAATAAATAGTGATTATTGGATTAAAAAATCCTTTTGGATTATCTGCAGGACTTTATACTGCAAAGTATTCAAACATTTCCTTAATCCTTTAGATTGAATTAATTCTCATCAGATCATTATATTAATAAATAATAAAATAAAGGGTGCTATTATTCTAATATCTATTTTACATTTTGTAAAATTAAATTAACAATTTAAATTCAGCTACACAAACCTCAGATAACAGTATGATAGCTTTACAATTAATCTTTTATGTTGTTTATATTGATTTGATGGAATGTAAATTCTTTTGTAATATTTACTATAATTATTTATTTCATTATAATTTACTTCTTATACTACCTAATGAAGGGTTCTGCTTTTTAATTTTGAGAGTTCTTCTACAGGTTATGCTTGAATGATTATTTTCCAGTGTATTTGTCCAGATAACATCTTTCGACTTATCTTTCCTTAGCAAGTTTTGCGGTTTGTTAATGTAATTTCAATTCCCATTCTCGAGAGCATTTTTCTGCAAAATTATTTAGTTAAAATACAGTTAATTGCCATCTTATTCCATATTATTATCCTACAAATGTGAAGAGCATGAAATGTAATTAAAGAGTTACATTATTAATGTAATTACGTATTTTCAATAATACAATGATGTCATATTTTTATAATAATAATAATAAAGGACTTTATTCAGGGCGAGATTGAGACTAACAAGTCTCTTCTTACATCTAACCCTTAGAGGATAATTGAGGCAGCAAAAACAATTTTACCAGATAAGTCCGGAGAAGAGTAAATTAATTGTAAGATTCAGGCCTAATTGAGGAAATCCAACCTTTCTCTTTTTAGTGCTATATTGCTAACATAGTAAAAAGAAACACTAAATTTTAAAAAGATTTTATGTCGATAATAATGATATAAAAGCCTTCAACGCATTTCACAATGATTTAAAAAGGCGCCGAAAAAGTGTTTCACTCAGCTTCCTCCTTCCAAGAGCCAATAGAATGCGGAGAATACTTTAGACTCGCTCTCTTTATGCTTCAAGCTAGTTATGGGGGTTGCGTCGAAGGTGGAAAGATTTATGTGGAACTAGGTGTACCATTTCAAAATTTTATGGGACCCAAATAATTCAATTTTGAGAATGCTATTTTTGAATTTTGAATGTAATAAAATGTTTCAATATTATTATAGTAAAATAAATCTTTAGTACTGCATCACTGTAAATTAGAGATTTAAATGTTATTCAATTTGATAATAACACAATGGTTTTACAAGAAATCTTTATCTTTTCAGAGAGTTTGGAAGACCGGATAAATCATTTTGTGAAGAGGAAGAGAATTGAATTAGAAGAAGAAACTGAGTGATTGTATAAGTAATACTTATATTCCTTGGTAAATAAATAAAAGTTAACATAAAGTTTTTCTGATTGTTTGTTCTTGGGATCAAAATTAACCTTACAAAGTGACATCAGATGGTATCCATCATGTAATACACTAACATTTTACTTAGTTCAATGGATAGAGCAACCAACCAGCAGTTGGGAGACCCAGGTTCGAGTCCCAGTCCTGTCAGACTTTTTCATGTCCATATCTCCTTGGTAATTATAATTTTTATATGTACTGAATGACTGACTGTGAATTTCACCAGTTATAACTATACTTAAGAGGATTATCTTAATGAGCCTGGATCTCAATCATCAATAACACTATGTAGAAATAGAAAAATATTTTTTGTGATATTATTTCATTTTCAGAGTCTGTCTGTAAAGTATTCAGCCTGAAGGCTGGTTGGGACCTCGTCCTCTCCACAATCAGCTATAAGAGCTAAGACAGGGAAATGAGGCTTACTAGACAAGATGAGGAGTAAGGTAGTTTGCCCTTGCTATCCTCACTGAGCCAGAATGCTATAAGCCGAACAAGCCCATGTTAGTGAACAATGACTCTACAAGTAACACCTTAGGTAACATTGCTTAAGAGGAACCTTATTTAATGCAATCTATAAGGAAAAGGAACATGGCTGCGGTAAGACATTAGCGTTCAAGAAAGGTTCCAAAAAGTAGTTATTTACTGAAACTACGAATTATTTCTTGAATTCAACTGTTTCTTCGTTCAGGATTACAGAAGCTGTGGTGCTCTTGTAGATTCTGCTTAAAGTTGAATGTACTCAACATCTTTCCCTTGATTTCCTAGAGTTCTAGTGTGGAGGAGGTTCCTACTGAGTCAAATTATTATTGCTACTGAATTATTAAATATGCTTGTGCATATCCAACGAAGCAGACTAGGAATGGAATCTCATATTCATGTGTTCTGCTGATAGTTTCTTTCAGTGTGTTGATTATGTTCATAGTGCTGACTCTTTTGTGGAATCCCGCTTGTTCTCCAGGCAGGGTAGCATCCAGGGTTGTCTTCAGGAGTTCAGCAACTACCACTGAGAGCCATAGAGTAAATGCAGAATTGCCTAAAAATTAGGGATGGGAAAAATTTCACCCGAAATTGTGCTAAAAATGGAAACATTCATATTTTACATTGCAACGAGAGACAAAGAAATTGCTTACTTTTCTATCGTTTGACCTAATACTGCTGCGCAATTTGGGGTTCACATGAAGTGGGCTTAGTCTCAGATATAGAGATGTTCCAACGTTGAGTAGCCTGTTTCGTCAGTGGAGATTTCAGGTTCGACAGTAGCGTAACATAAGCTTTTCGAAAATGTCATTGTTTCAGAATTTTTTATGGGAAATAAAAGATATTATAATTCTGGTAAAAAACGAGCGCAATCTCCTAGAGGCGTAAAAACGTTTTACAAGGAAGTAATCACTAAAGCAGATTGTTACTTCTGGTCGTTATTTCCGCATAGCATCAGTTAAGCTAATAGGGTATGTATGTAAGTATGTACGTAAGTTGTTAATTCACCCCCTGCCATATGCCCCTGGCGGCTCGAGGGTCATAAAGATTAAATCCAACATAAGTGAAGGCGTTTCTAAAAGGGCGGTAGCACGGTGTTTCTTAGGCTTGAAAATCGCTCTTCGAGAAAAAGCATGGCAAATGAATACGGTATTCCATGTACATACATAGACGTCAATTCCATTCCGACTTTTTAACACTCAAAAGGTGCAACCTGTACGAACTGAGTGAAAATCGGTGTAAAAATAAGCAATTTTGGAAGCCAAAAATCGTTTCTTCGATCATACAGAAAGAATGTACTCGAAGTTTTTTCACTGTTAATTGCTATTAGTTTCTAGGTAATTAGACAAATTCTCTTTCCATACATAATTTTACAATTCTATTTTTTCTTCAAAGTATGAAAAGCAAGCTAGATATCGCTAAGAAAATCCACGCGCCATTCTTCATACATCGACTTCTCAGTTTCACGTTATCTTCGTTTGAGTGGAGAAAAGAGCGGACTTGGCAGAAATGTTTCTATTCTTAATAACATGAAAAGAACTCCAACGTCTCATCCCGTACCTCTTTGCAGATACCCCTTGACCCGCAGACGGATGCTGAGATACATCACTTGGGGTCAAAGTCTCCGGTGAGACGGCTTCCTTCCCTGGTAATATTACGTCACCGTGCGCGATTCCTTTTCTTTTTTCTTATTTCCTGAAATTTTGTAATTTTTCTGAGGAGATCGTCGAGTTCTCTCGAGTGTAACATTGTGACGGTAACTCGTTTCCTTTGGTATTTTATAGACACATATCCATTAGTATGCCTGAGTGCAAGTAGCACTCAGACGTTAGCTAATTGCGTATTACAACATCTTTAAACTATAACAAAAACTTGATTCCGTGATTCACATCAAATTAGATATTTTTTGAAATTTTATTTTCATCGCGTATAACAGTATGAATGTTATACTGAAACATTGAAAACTACCATCAGTTTTGAAACTTGAGTCAGATAAAATTCAAATTCCTGATAAAAGAATTCATTCATCTCCTCTAAAATAAAGATTTATGTGTATATTTTTAAAAGTTTCCTTTATCTCCTAAGCGATACATCCCTCTCCAGAAAGTGTTACACTTCAGTAAGTAACTGTATTGGGAGCATTCATTGCTCAGTGTAGTCAATGAGGTTAGACCTCCATTTTCTGCGAATATTATCATCACCGACGAGCAGAACCGCCAATTACGCTGCTTTTGCAAATTTAATTTCCTCTCCTAAAACCATATAAGATAAATTAGTTTATAGCAATAAATATTAACAAGACAAATCTACAGGTGCTGTTATATTAGAATATGGAAAAGTTATGCATTTCGCAAGTACTAAAGTTAAACTTTTCTGAACTACATTAGTTCTAAATTTACCTGGTGGAATTCCATATCTATATGGCAAATACTACACAAAAAATATATTTTCATTGAGTTTTAGGGCAAGAATGTTCCCTTAAATGTGGGCTACCGAATCGGGTTAAGCCTATACAATGCTATATTCGGAAAACTATCTCGGCCTTCTCGCCAGTTCTCTGTCTTCATTGCTTTCATATTTAACAGTTACATCTCCATCTTTACGTTGATCAGCACAGAAATATACAGATGAAAATCTCTAGAGGTCCATCAGTGGAGACTTTAGAGGAACCGCTGCCCGCATTGCATCTTATCCTCTCTATAAAAAAATAGGGAGGATAAGATTAAGTCCCCTCCTCCGTCTGCCTGCTTTTATTGAGATGGTATTCAGACTACGTCTTACATGTTTTATCTGGAAGAACCTTAATTTAGTTAATCACCATACTGGAAATTCCGTTACTTTACCTCCAACTAAGCCCTTTACTTCTAATATTTAATCCATTTACCATTTAATCTAATATTTAATCCATTTAAAGCCCTTTACTTCTAACCATTTAATTCCAAAATCTTCACAGCCATAGAGATCGTCGACATACATTGCGTTTCAATTAGGATCAATTGCTTATAAAACGGAGGTTATACTGTATTCATTTAAAATTTTTTTTACTGTAGAATCGATGTATTGAAAGTGCTAAATCTTGAGTAAATTAACAAGTAAATATGATTTATTATATATAAATTTCATGTGATCCTATGCATGGAACGTGATTTTAGTATTTAGTATACGGAAAAATATGTGAATTATAGTCTCCACGAGAAGAACTATTTTCAACAAAGCGCGATGAGTACAAGAAAAATTACCTTCGATATTTATTGGTCGGAGATGTTATTGAATTAATCTATGAGGATGCCAACAGTGTTATCAAAAAACAAATTCTTCATAAAAAATAAAGGAAAATATTTTCACCCACTTGTTACTTCTTTAAGAACCTAAGTCTTGTTCCCGTGACCCTCCGTCATTTCATCCATACGGCGCTGATCTTCCCTTGGAATTGCTATCAGTTGGTTGACGTCATTGCTGCTGGAATATACTTAAGTAAGATGCCGATCAAACCCCTTTCCATTATCAAAAAGCGCAACCTCGTTGAAGCTACAGAAAGTGATACAAGCGTCATTCGTGATGACTGATTTGGTGCGGACGTGTCTCCAAAAATTCTGAAGAACAATTTGCAGTCAGATTTAGAGAGCCGTTGTTTGGCACGAAGAAAGGGAAATCCGGAGGTATGGCTAAAATAAGTGTTCTGAATTCTTTTATTGTTAATAAATGATAAACAATAGACGTCGTCTTTCCCATCAGGTGATGATGGCTGGAAGGCTGAAACCGATCTGTTAATAAAATCGTGTGGAAAATACGAAGTCCATTGTTTCTTATTTATTGATGGCGTTTCGCCAAATAAGGGCCAATCATGTTGATTATGTATCTTTTACTGTTTTTGTACGTAGCTATTGATCCTCACAAATCTTCTCCGTGCTGCTAATAATTCTGTAGAATTCAATTTCTTCAGTTTTTCGTAATTAACCCAATTCTTACTTTTGGGACAACTTTTTACATTTACATTTACTTCTTAACTGCTTTGGAACTACTACTCGTATATGTATCGTTCCTCTCCTTAATTTGCGATGCAAGTAGCCATTGTCTCTGCTCCTCTATTTGGAATCCAAACATTAATATAACTGTAGCAATTATAAGAGAAACGGGAACCTTATTTCTCAGGACACTAGATCCGATTTAGTATAAATATCTGCAAATTACCACACCCAAACCAAAGAAAAACAATATGCTCTTCTCTAGCTTCCGATCCATAAAGTAATGTTGGGACAACCATTGTTTCGTAAAACTTGATCTGTTTCCCTTGCAGTTTTTCCTTTCAAGACCCTCCTTATGGTCCCACATATTCTTTGGTAATTGGTCGTTTTACTTAAAATATGTCTGTCCTCTTCATAAGTGATGTCGCATCCCAGATATTTAAAATGTGGTATCTTATCTAAGATATTATTTTCATTCATTGTCTTAGTTCGTATTTGGTAATTACTCTGAGTTAGCAATAGAAATAAAAAATAGTGGAAGTTAAAAATATAACCATAGTTCCCATAATTATATTCACAGCAGTGGTAGGACCAAAAACACTGGCTGCCAGTTTGAAAAATTAAACACTGAAGTTAAATTATATTTAATTCAAAAGTCTGCGATTCTGGTTACTTACCATTCAATTAAATCGTTTTGAAACTAAGACAAGTAATTGAGTGGAGCGTGACAGCATTCCGTTCCTATAACGCCGGAACTTTCTGGCGGGTATTATTTAAAAGGAAAAAAATATTAATGATAGTAATATATCAAATGATAATATTTAATTCTATAAATGATATATTTATTGTATTTGATTTCTATCCTATGTCTAAGATTTTGATATATCATTTATATTGTTCTTTTATTTAAATTACCAATTTTTACTGTAAGTTGAACATTCTGAATTATTTCTTGGATTTGATTTCCATGCTATGTATATTATTTTGTTTTTCTTTTTCGTATATATTTTTTGATAAATCTATTCCGTGCATTGTGATATTGGTAAATGAGCACTGCCCGTAATAAATAAATAAATAATGCCCGCCCGGGCCTAACCTTGCCTAATAAACGGTGTTTCATCTGTCTAACTCTGACGTGATTCATTTTTAATCTCTTTTCTATTATTTAATAGACTGAATTATTAATTTCTAAATTACTCGCATGTTATCATATAAAACATCTCCGAAGTTTTTCATCTAATCCTTGCGTATTCCTTAAGTAGATATATGTGCTTACATTCATTTTTTGGCAATTAAGTCTTCAACCTTGAATTTGTGCGATTAAGTTATAAATATTGAGAGAGATTTCTAAGATAACAGATTTAACATGTCTAACGACTTTCATTTTTATTTTGCAGATATCACATTCGTCTGTTTATCGTTTGATAATTGTCACATCCTGTTTTATTGACAAAAAGGAATTCTGCCTGGTATTTTCTTCTGCCGTGCTTCATCTTGACTTCGCTACTCGTCTTAGAATTTGGACTTGCTGAACGAGTAAATATTAAAATCATATTGACCAACCGAGAAGATAGGTATAAAAGAGCGACCATATTTATTGGCAACGCAACTAGCAAAACAATGAAAAACTTGAGTCTAGAGCTCGATCTAGACGCAATCATAGACAACTCCGCCAAGCTTATTGGTGCCCAGGGATTCGTCAGAGGTATTGGTCATGAGATCTATTTTATTTTCAAACCGACGTTCTCGTTTTAAACCTACTCTTTTGCAATTATCAAAGAAATGAATTTAGCCATTAAATCTTTTGAAGTCTTTCATTTACAACAATTAATCTCTCTTAATACCTATGTTGGACGTACAACGTCAAATTTCTAATTCATTGTAGTACCATTGTTAATGAAGGTGCCTCAACAGTTGGGGTCATTTTCACCATATTTCTAATACATTTCCCTTTCTCCTTTAGAGATCAAAAGGAGCAGTCCTCTAGAACTTTCCATCATCGGCGACATTTCCAAGGTAGAGCAGAATGAGAGGTCTTTGTTTCTCTGCACTGAAGGAAGTAAGACGATTATCATTACTTAAAATTCATTTTTAAGATACCGAGCATGAATTGATTACCTATTACTGTGAACTTACTTTGATCGACAAGGGCGTAAATTCTTCCTTTTAAAACGAAGATTAATGAAAGGTGTAAATACTTAGCACGATCCTTTTATTTTGTGAATTGTTAGAAGACGACGAATAAATTCACTTCCTGCCAAAAAAAGTTTTTTTCGTGGCTCTTGACTCGGGGTTTTATCCATGGTTTTCTATCAAAGCACTTTTAAGTTCTCTTTTTCATTGAAGTTGGTGAAGAACATCTGGTTCGGATTAAGGTTCTTAATATTGATAAGTAACTTTCCTTAGCTCAATGGCCACGAGGTTTATATAAGTGTCATTAGTTAGGGAAAACAAACTCATTTACTGCCAACATCCATGATCATTTATCAAATCCATAGCCTGCAGAAGGGTGAAATACACCTATTTTGATGCTTTACCTTTTACGAGGAAAGTCATCAAAATATGTGTTGGCCAGTCTTGTACACAATTTCGCTATATTTAGATGCAAATGAAAAGAGGTTGACTACAACCTTCAGGTCATTTTAGAACTGTCTTATGGTCTTTTCTTAAGCTACCATCTACATCTAATTGAATTACTTACCTAATGTCAATACCCTACCAGCCACCTTTCGGCGTGTGGCAAGGGGTGCAAACGTAAACACCAAGCGTTCGAGTTACCTCTTTAGCTTATTGCTATTGCGTATCGTTCGCGGTTAGAATGAGTCCCTAAAACAACTTGTCCTCGAATCTACTTCTCTTATTTACGCTCATTATCGGATCGGCCGAAGTAGCAGAAGGGGGTCGCATAATACCGATTACGTCTTCCTCAAATGTACTTTTTCTGAATTTATCAAGCAATCGCAGCCTGGCATCTAATCTCCTTCCTTTCAACGATTCCAAATCTGCGTCTGAGATCATTTGCGTAACACTTGCTTTCTTATCGAAGCTGTTTTTAACAAATCTTATTGCCTTACGCTGCACTTTCTCGATATCACAGATACACGTTTCACCCACTCGATCCTGAATTCCAGATGGGGCCACACTTAAATTAAATAATATTGCTCTCTAACCTTTTCATCGTATTTACCGACAATTCACTTCATAATGCTGAGCTTTTTGCTGTTTCTCCGCAGATTTTTCGGATATGTATGTTTTCCAATTTCAGTTATTTGTAAGAGTGATTAAGCAGGATTACTCCATAGGAAAGGTACAGAGGGGAAATGGAGGAAACGCAGAATTGCCTACAATCCAGGGACAGGAAAGATTCCGTCCAATCTTACGTGCAAAGTAGAAAGTTTGTATGAGTGTTCGATCGCCTAAAATCTAGAACCAGATGTCGCACAACTTTCAAAATTTGAAGATTGTTAAATGTTTTCCCCGGACAGATAATAGGCTACTTTATATTCACCCCGTTGAATAGTCCCTGGTTCGACTACAGACGATTAAATCTGTTTCCATAAGAAATGCATTTAAAGCTCACTTTTATCACTTGCAGTGTTTATTTCATTTCCATAGTTAAATTAGAAAGAATAGCCGTACGCAGTCGAGAAAAGTGCAATAAGAAGGGAATTTAAATGAAAATTTTTATTTCGGCCATGGAAAACTTTCGATTCGAATTTGAGATTGAGAAATTTGATTAAATTCATGAACATTTTGTGAAATTTTGTGGTTGTAAACAACCGGTTACCGTGTAGACTAAGCCGATTTTTGAATCCGAGCTAATGATTTTTAGTTCACTTTTATTGCTGGCAGGGTTTCGTCCTTTTGCAAAATAAATATTGAATAAAGATACTTATTTTGGTCGTCGAATATTCTTTTCAGTTCAGAATTGCGAGAATTGTAGATCAAAAATATCATGAACAGAATCACAACCAATTTCTTTAAAAAACTGAAGTCGGCTCCATCGTAAATATTCAAAATTATGTGGGGTTATAACGCAGTAATCAAATGAAGGCCCAGATGCTGCCTGAATAAAATTTTAATGTCCTCAGTAGTAAAAAAATGTGAACCCAACAAGACTTGTTAAACTTTAAAAAAGAGGTTGCCTGTAGAAATAAAAGATAGTCAAACCAGTGGATAATGCCCACAAGAGCCGGGAACCACCAGTTAGTATCCCGAGAAAGGGAGAGAAGGCTGAACTGAACTATATAGTAAGGATGGAAGGTTTAGCTAAAAAGAAAACAGCTCTCAGGAACGGTAAAGGGTCAATATAACCTGTCGGTTATCGATATCCCTCAGTAAAAGCGCGCAATTATCCATTCCATGACGCCGATCATCATCGAGGTAATGGAAAAAAGGATAGAGGTACGGGAAAGGAATTGTAAAATGGGGAAAATAACGTTCATACAGGAACGAGAAGTCGTTCATATACAGAAAATTCTGTCCTTGACCGATTATGATGATCTGCAAATATAGAAAGGCAATATTTTAGTAAAACTGGCATGATAAATGGTAATTCTTAAAAATATCACCTGTTGAATGCTATGTTAATAATCTATTCTCCCTCCGCCGTTCTTTATAACCAGCCGAAGCCGCCCTGGCATTGATTGTATGACCCGAAGGCACATAGGTGCTCCAATATTATCCCATGAGTCCTCGATATCCTCCATGAGTTTGTTTACATTTAATGGGCGATCCTTCTTCCTCAAATCCCTCACCATCATAACCCATATGTTCTCAATAAGATTCTTCTCAATTTCTGTATGCGCTCATCTAAAAACCTATTCCTTGCTTCCTTACAGGTATGCACACGGGAGTTATGCCATAATTGGTAACATCCGAATAACAGCAATACTTCGGAAAGTCAGCAAGTGTCTACAAATTTAAAAAATTGTGGGTTACTTTCTCCCTAGATGTAGATCGATTATATGCTGATTACGAATATAAGTACCCTCATCAGAAAATATGGAAGTACAAGATATTGAAGGAGATATTACAATATGAAAGAAGATACTTACCTGCTGGAAAGTGAACTGATCTTGATAGAGAATCTTGACCGATGGCAAAATAATGTTTTCGAGGATGCTAACATATTGCCTTCCATCCAAGCTTCCCTCTATCCTCCAAATAGTTCCCGGTCCTTCGGCGCACATCCAGCCCCAAACATGGACCGAAAAACGTCTGCTTCTCCTTCACATGCATGGGGTGAAAACGCGAATTCCGTGGCCGGTATACAGTTATTGGTCCATTAGAACATGACGAGAAGGTTTCCTCATCACAGAAAACGACTGTCTTCCAGAAGTCTACGCTCCAGTCTACGTATTTCTGGGCGAAGACCAATCGTGCTTGTTTGTGTGCATCGGTTAAAATCTCCTTCAAAGCCGCGCGTCTGGATTCAAGCCCAGAAAATCGGAGCCTCCGTCATATTGTTTGGGGATTTATGGGAAGCCAAACAGCACACTTTACCTCCTCAGCAGTTGAGAAAGGATTCTGTCGAACATAATCGACAATCCGACTATTCCCTTCCTTAGTTTTCTCGTTTGGCCTCCCAGAGCACACCCGGTCGACGCATTGGGACTCCTCCCACATCTTTTTAAAATTCACTATTGTCGAGTGAGAGACACCAAATACTCGCGCAATTTCGCTAACTCCCATATTTGGCGCAAGTATTCCTGCCACTTGGTTACGACGCCTAGGAGTCAGTCGAGGCATTGCAAAGATACGTGCTCAATCAGTGAGACCTCAGAGAAGTGATACTGAAATTATGGAGTGTTCTTTAGGTACGGAAGAGGTTGGAGGCGGAGATCCAAACCTATTCCTCCAATGGATATCCCGGGAGAGTGCCGCCATACAAATGTTGCGTGTTATCATTATTTATCGAGCTTCTTGAAGGATTACAAAAGATCTGCGATTTTAAGTGAGCCTTTCCGCCATGAAATAAAACCCTATTCAGGAGATGCAGGTCAATGAACGACGTTGATGGAGGGGTTTCATAGCGGACCAGCTAGTTCTTTTCTGCCATTCACTTGAATCTTTCCTCTCCTTTGTCTAATGTCCTTTCAGTCGCTGCATGAGACGAGGCGAGGGGCGAACTTCGCACAGATGGGTTTTCTAAAACTGGCCAGAAGGAAACTTGGGAATTCTCTTTGAAATTGTCTGTTTTTCCGATTTCTTGGATATTCTAATGAATGAAAACAATACTATTTTAATTTAAAATGTGGCTACGTTCCGATGCATGATCACTGGTATAAAACTCTTCATATTTAACTTCAACCACTACTTTAATACAGCCACATGTTTCGTTAGCGAGCTTGCGTCATCAGACGAAATTATATTTACAGTCCGTTAATATAAACAAGCAAATGGAGAAGGGTCAGTGTGCAAAGGATTTATAGGAAGGGAAAGAATGGGTGAGGGGTTGAGAAAAATGTGTTAATTAGCAAGTATCAAACTTTTCGGCAATTTCCAATTCTATCCCGGCGACTTTGTTGTCCGTGATATAGGTATCTGCTGGAAATCGTTGATATGTCCTTCCTCCAACAGGTGCACAGCAAACTTTAATTTAGGATGCAAGTAGCCATTGTCTTTGCTCCTCTATTGGGAATACAAACATAGATATAATTGTAGGGAAAATACCTCAGGAACCTCTTTTCTCGGGAAATTAGAACCTATTTAACACAAAAACAGGAACCACTTTTCTCGGGAAATTAGAACCTATTTAACACAAAAACACTGCATAATGCCACTCACAAACCATAGAAAAGCAATACTAGTTTCGACACACAAACATCGAACGGAAATGTTGAAAATTTAATACCGGTTAAACTGCATCAATATCAACAGCAACATAAACATTAATAACTTTGACAAACATGCTGAACTTTGTATAAGAGAAAAGAACCCTTGAACGAATAATGGTCAAACTTANAGATCAAATCCAAAAATTAAAGAATTTTCTAATAATTCATTCTAAGTTTGACCATTATTCGTTCAACGGATCTTTTCTCTTAAGAAAAGCAGTAGATCCAAAACTCTCATCATTTATAGGTAAGAATCTAGAAGAGTAAATCCAGAAACTATAGGAGTACACCAATTAGAAATTCCTATGCAACCAATCTTAATCTTTGATTGGTTACCTAGGAACATTGTAGTATCATTTTATTTCCTTTAATTCACTGCGGTCCTTGTAGAATGCACTTCTACTCGGGTATCCTTCATAACTCTTACTTAACTATTAGAAACGGGAAAAGGACTAACGTGGACTAATAAAATGATCCTTCATAACCAGTCATTCTAATCTTAAAGTGTACCGTATGACAACAATATAATAAAGTTTTTTAAGGTGAGCCTAATAATTATGGAAAATAATCACGTATGCATTGTAACAAAGTTTCTTTCGCTTTAAACAAGGCATTACTAGGCAAGGCCAACTACTACTGTTTTTGTTAATTTCTCATATTGTACAGAAGAGTTGATAAAGTATAAACAAAATAAAATGTTTACAAATGGCTTAATGCATTTTCTCTCATTTTTCCATTCCTCCAGTACTCTTTTAGATTTAATGCTCAGCTTTGAGAACGAATCCATAATCTTCGGATTTTCTCCATCTTCAGAGAAAAATACTGCAATTTAAATTCAATTCAAAAGAAATAACGAACAGCAGAGAAAAGAAAATGAGCTGATGTTAATTAAGATCTGATGTAACTAAAATTCGATTTACTAAAGCTGAAAATAGAATTAACTTTGTCCAAATTCCACAGAAAATTATTTTCTGAGAGACATGTAGTAAGCTATTTCTCTCTTCTTACTCCAAAAGGAAATTAAAAATTTATAGAAAGACTCTTGTTGTAACCAGTTATATTTACAAATTCATCTGACTGACGAGCGCCTTTATGGTATTCCATGACAGTAGGAAAAATAAAACATATAAACCACTTTTCTCAGGAAAATAGATCATATTTAACGTAAAAAAACACCCCAAAATACCACACACAAATCAAAACAAAATTTTGGGGGATGGGAAATACTTGAGGTTGATGCTTGTGCGCTGAAACTAGTATTGCTTTTCTATGGTTTGTGTGTGCAGTGTTTTTGTGTTAAATAGGTTCTAATTTCCTGAGAAAAGAGCTTTTATTTTTCCCACAATTATATCTATGTTTGTATTCCCAATAGAAGAGCAAAGACAATGGCTACATGCATCCTAAATTAAAGAATGAGACAAACAGTGATTCCAAAGCTGTCAAAAAGTTTTCCCAAAAGGAAGAATTATTTCTCTGAGAGTACTAATCGCTGCCGGGGATGGCGAAGCGTCCTTCTCCTCCTTCATAAACCCTATAATCAGAGACATTTGCCCTAAACCGCCATTAAATACGTGATTAGAGGCATCCCAACCGATGCCTTCAAATACTTTACCTACATCACATACCGTGTCTAAGGCGGAATCATTTCTACAAAACATCTAGTTGTCAAGGTGATGGTACATGAAATGAAGTTAATTATGCTTTAGTATGGCTTTATTTTTCTCAAAGACAAAGCGAATTCGAACAATAAACAAACTATTGCAAAAAGAGCATTACTTTTGATATTTTCTTTCAAATTACACCTATCACGAGAAACTGCGATCATCAGTTTTAACTATAATTCGAAAAAGAAAAAGGCTGCAACCAACAAAATAACATTTAAGAACATTTCTCACCAAGGAAACTCCGTATTTTAGTTCCTGTATTTGGCTTCAAGTGTGAACACTGAACCACTATTATCTTATTATGCTGTAATTCTCAAAAAAACACATTATTCAGTTCAGAATTGTATGTAGCTTTCGAAAATTCTTTGAGCAAGCTAATTCTTTGACTCGAGCTACCCTGGGGTAAATTCCATTATATCTCAATATTGTATCCAAGGAGCATTATTTTTATTTATATATTTAGTATATACAAAACAATCAGCAAATATCTCCACGAAATAGCGAATAGAAGCGTCGTTCATATGTTATCCATCGAGTATTAATAACTGAACCTCTTCATATAAATTATCCAACTTGATATAGGAGGTTATTGTTTTATTATGATTTGATTCGTCATTCGTGCGAAATTTGAACCACTAATTCCTTAAATTGTGTCTTTCATCTGTGCCGAAGACGTTCATTGATGTGAAAACTGAATTACTGACTGCGAGAAGTTAATGTCATCGGATTCTATGCAGGAAAACTTTCGATGCTGTTAAAATTCAATCGTCTCGGAAGGTTACGAACTCGCTCATATCTCACGAAAGTCTCTCTTTTCTTCTGCAGGTGAAGCGATGCTAAATATTGTTTCGAGAACCGGATGGGGAGCAAAGCAGCAAGTGGTCCTGCAAAAGAGAACGCAAGCAGCTGATTTACTCATAGTAGATGGCACTAGTTACAACGACGGTAGTACCGATTACTTCGCCAAGATGCGAAGACTAGAATTCCATCAAAAGAAATATTGTGAAACTTTTTCTGCAACTTCTGGATATCTGACGATGGCAAAGTGTTTGAAGGCATCGGTTGGGATGCCTCTAATCACGTATTTAATGGCGGTTTAGGGCAAATGTCTCTGATTATAGGGTTTATGAAGGAGGAGACGGACGCTGCGCCATCCCCGGCAGCGATTAGTGCTCTCAGAGAATTGGTAAAAACAGCAATGTGTACGAAAAGATTGATTCTACAATATCACCTCGTACCGTTATACCTGATTTTCGACCTTAAAAACATTAGCAGCGACAGTTTCGAGCGTAACGGAATGAGACAATGGGAATCTTACACAGAAAATATGGACTTCCTGCTTCCATTCGAGAGTAACGAAGACTCGGCCACGCAAATCGTGCCACGAGACTAGCGGAGTGAAAAAACAGAGGAAGATTTGATGGCTCTTTCATCCCCTATTGAGTACGTGATCGTAAGGCAGTACGGGGCGAGGTGCTTCTTTAACTGCACG
>KZ309339.1:24430-40909 GCA_000376725.2 Ladona fulva | reverse complement strand
TTAGGAAGATAACAGGAGTGACAGACATCATAGATAAGGTAAGATCACTGAAATGGATGTGGGCAGGCCATGTTGCAAGGAGAAACGACAACCGATGGACATCAGCAGTTCTGAACTGGATACCAAGAGACGTGAAGAGACCAAGAAGAAGACCAAGGGACCGATGGAACAGAGACATCATTCAGTATTTAGGGGTAACATGGCAACGAGAAGCTCAGAATAGAGAGAATTGGAAAGCGCTTGGAGAGGCCTACATCCGACGTCGGATTGAAAATGGCTGATGATGATGATATATATATATACTGAAAAGCCATGATTTACACAGATTCCTCTCTATTTATCTACTATGATGCTTGTTATGAATGCTGTCATTGGATTACATAGTTCATTTTGTCCTGCAGGTTGTGATATTAAAAAATTTTCATTAATGTACATTAATGAAAATTACGTAGTTATTATTGTGCAGCTCAGGGATCTTAGCAGCTGTGAAATCTATTTTCAAACAAAGATGAAATTTATCAGAGGGAACTTTGGGGTACAATTAGTCCTAGTGTTGGTCATGGTATTAACGCAGCATTGTGAAAAAATAGAGAAGCCGTGTGAATATGTATCAGGTCCAATGCAACCAAGTAGAGCTAATGCAAGACAGATTATGCAGATGATACTACCCTTATCCATTGTGATAAGACTCTAAGTGATGCACATTCTAACTCGAAGTCTCTCTTATGTGCTGCTAAAGTTTGGTTTTGTTCCAATGGTCTGGTTATCAATGACAACAAGACCCAAACCATTACTTTCTCGTTGAGCCATGTTCCTACAAATAATGACAGTGTGAAACTCCTTGGTTTCACTCTTGATCCCAAACTAACTTGGCATGAACACATCAATAATGTGGCTTGTAAATTATCTAGAGTTTTGTTCTTGATACGTAAGCTTAAGTATTCTGTCACTCCTGACTATTTACGCACTGTATACTTTGCTTTTTTTCACCCTCACATCACCTATGGCATTAGGATATGGGGGCATTCACCTCATGTTTCCAATCTTCTTTTGTTACAGAAAAGAGCTTTACGTCTATTATCTTCTGTCACTCAAGAGGACTAGATGTATATGATAGCAGACACATTTGTGGTGGTGGTGCTTACTTGTGAATAAGATTACTGGAAATCGTAGAGAAATAAAGCTTTTCTAAGATGTGATATCAAATATTTTAGATCTCCAAAAAAACACTCTTCCTGCAGCTACATTCTTGAGAATATTCACACAAATGCAATTATGGAAAAACCAATGCTAAAACCAGATCCCTGACATCGCTATCTAGGGGATTATTACAAATCGCTCATTATTCAAATACTTGGATTACAGCTGTGTAGGAAATCAATTTTGTTTTGGCTGGTTAGCTACCCTTTTTCAAACTTCCACAATAACATTTTCTTGCATCTTAATGTTCATAGAAATTGCATAGCCAAACAAATTAACTGCAGCTTTCAACAAAAATAAAAATGTTACTAGAAATTCTCAGAATATATGCATAAATATGAATGTTTCCATTTTTAGTATATATTGGGTGAAATTTCTTCCAGCCCTCAGATTGTGGGGTATTTTGCAATTATTCCATGGTTCTCCATACCCTCTCACTACCCCCACCCTTCACACACATACAAATCCTGGCTAAATCCCTGATACNTAATAAATTAACAGCAATGAAGGATATTAGTAGGGAAAAGAAGCTTGGAAGAAGCCATTGAATGTGTACCATCATCTGTAAAGAGTACTGGTTGTGCTAACATGCCTGTTTATTCAGATCTTTATTAATAAAATTAATCTCAAAATGTTGGCCTATGATGGAAAATTATTAGACAATTAGTTAATAACTCCAAATTTAAAAATTATGTCCTTATTAATCTGATTTTTTGAAAAGCAAATAAGTGTTCTGGTCAACTGTCAACATTCCTTTAAAATTGCATTGGTGATGTTTGCAACTGCAATTGTTAACAAATACTGAAGATGAAAAAGTGAGAGAAATTGAAAAGATTTTCAATTAAAATGCATGAAAGAGCCTTTAAGCATTTACTAACGGAAATCAAACAAAGAAATAACAGTTGAATAAAAAAATAAAACACACATGATTCAATATGAACTCTTAATTTCACAATATGACATACTTCCTTAAAAGGAAGGAAAAGCATGGTGTTTCATGTTAGACAATGTCATGGATTCAACGGCATAGATGCAAATTTAGTTTTCCCAGGAAAAACTAAACCCAATTCCAATTAAAGCGATGTTTGTACACACTGTGCACATCAAAATAATTTTGGAGCATCCTTAGTGATTTTTTAGAGCACGTGGGAAACCTGACATGGAAATGTTCGGAAATAAGAAAAGATTTAAACTAAACTAGCTTGAAAACAGATTATGTGATACATAATACATGATAGCCCTAGCTAGTTCCATGTTTATTAATCTTTTATACACATAAATCAGCATAAGAACAAATATTGTACAAGAATTGCATGTTTTCAAAGCAAAAATGAAACGAATGGGATTAACATGGCTTTCAACTACGACTTTAAAAAATACAATACAGAGATGCTTACCTCAAAAATACAAGCCACAATATTATGGACAAGCTCAAGGACAAAGAGCTCTGATATCATGTCTAGAGCCATCTGGTAATCAAAGTCTTCATTCTGCTGTAAACTTTCCAAGTCGTACTTATCTAAGTCTCTGCAAAAAGTATAAATCACAATAAGGAACTTTAATGATATCTCTCGAGAAATACTTACACTCTATATACACTAACGCAATATGGAAAACAGTAGATTTTATAGATTAAGGATGGCAAACCTTTTGCAGCAATGGTTACTGCCGTATTTGACAAATATTAACAACTTAAGACAGGATTAAGGACAATGTGGAGGCAAATCATAGAGTGAAATAATAATAATAATATTTATTTTACGGGCAGAGCCCTTTTGCATGATACAGTACAATGAATAAGTGAATGAACAGTACAATTATTAAGTAAATTAGCACAGCAAATACACAACCCATAATTTGGTTGTCAAAAATAAAAAGCACACAAAAACAAATCAAAACTAAATTCAAAAAGAGTCTTACTGAACATCTGCCCAAAATTATAACAAGCATTTGAGAATGGCACCAATATACATTGCTAGGCGAAAATGAACATGTTAACGGGGATATCATCAATAGACAGATAACACTCACTACAGACAACTAGACAACATCAAATTCTCATTATTAGTAATCGAGAAGTAATAAGCTCTCGGCGAATTTTTGAAACTCGAATTATTAGGCTTTAAATTCTTGGACTACACTTGATTCTCAGACCTTTATTACTCGCCTATCGTGAGTTTTCATTTTACAACATACATGCACATTTTATTTTTTATGTAATGGCGGCATTGGAAGGATTTTGTTGGTTTGCACGATGGGCACGAAACATAGTAGTAATTTCTTTGTAGTACGTTGACTCCAAAAACAGGCAAGAAGTCATGGAAATTCATAATGCAGCAGTAGTTAAGATATTTATTTTGATGGTGATCGGTAGGTGGGTAGGCTGACTCTTTTCAAGCCCAAATATTTCTCTTTGTTTTAATAGTGATAGGTACCCGTTTTTGCTGTATTGCTAGAGGGTGCCAATGAAAGCTTTGCAAATAATTTTTGTATCACTTTATACCACTCAATACAGCAATTTATCGGTTAGTTGGGATACTTACGTGCATTGCTGTATTAGAATTACGCATAGTGCTTAGCGATCTTAAGTTGTAGAGATAGCTTGCGAGAAGATCGTAAACTACCTAAATTTTGCTTTGCTCTTAGCATCCCTATCCTACAATTATCTCTTCTATTTTTATGTAACACTATTAGTATTATACAGAATCTTTCCTGAAGTATTGTTTATCAGGAAAGGGTTATTTCAACTATTTACCCATGGAATGGGTTAGTAAAACGCCGCATAATTAATTTAATTTAGCATAAACCCGTCTCATTGTATTGCTGTTTTCTTGTCGTCGTCATTCATGCGTTTTTGGCATTGAAAATTTGAATTTGGAAAGGGTTTCTTTGGTTTTTCAAATTGAAGATATGTATGCTACTGAAACGATATTGACATCAGCTCTACATAACTTGAGCTATCATTTCTGTTGGACTATTTTGATTTTACATTCGTTTCACGATTTGTTTAATTAATGCGCAAGGTTCAATGCGTACGTGGTTCAAATATTGTAAAAATAAGAGCATTTTAAGTGGGTGTAAACAAATGTGGGTGGCTGGTGGACCTCTTCGCAATATTTACCCATTATTTTACTTCGTATTCTATTGTTCCAGCGCGGTTATACTATATTTCAGAAACAATCCTCAAAGACTAATGAGATATACCCGTTATTGTAGTTCCCATAATGTAATTTTCGTGTAGCTTCAATTAATAATCTGATCGTAATATAGCCTCTGAAAGTATTTCTTGGTCAGAAAGAAATATTGAACGAATACATAACGAAACCACACTATTCTATATATACCCTATGGCAATGGAGGATATCATTTATAAATACTGATTCTATAATAAAGCATAATTTAGAAGAGATTTAAATGAAAGAGAAGCAATTTTTAATCTAGAAAATGATATTTGAGAGTATTTAGCATGCTATTTAAATAAGTAGTAGCATGCGTTTTAAGAACTACGCATTTACTAATTTATTGTAAGATAATACCATAGTTGAAAAAAGTGGCTTCCTTTTCAAAAAAATGACTTGTATTTTAATAATTTAAATTTTATGATAAGAGTAGTAACAAAAAAATGACTTGTATTTTAATAATTTAAATTTTATGATAAGAGTAGTAATATGAATTATTTGTTAACAAGTAGAATTAATTTACAAAAAAATTATATACTTCAGTCTGTATGGCATAGGTGATGAAATATTTGTAATATATGAGAGTAATATAATGCTCATATACTCATGTTAGTAAATGTTTGCTACTATTCATTTGCGTTGCCTAATAAATGGACATAGGAATAGAATGAACTGTTTATAGATGTTTCCTGTTTAATCCAATTTAAACATCGAATTTGCACAGTTCTAGGACCGTTTGGGGTGAGTTTCAGCGATCAGAGGCTGCAAGCCAAAGGCCATGCCAGTAAATTATTCATCTTTGAAAATCCCAAAGGATCTTTTATTGTCTATTTTAACAGAGAGACTCTCAGCTTGCTGCTAGTGTACCTATGGGCAAATCTGCTCTTCAGGGTAAGTATTTATGGGGAAAATTCTTGCTAAGAAAATGAGTATTCTTTAGTTTTAAATTTACATTCACAGAGGAGCAGGGCCAGATTTACCTAAAGGATTGGCTGGCTGAAGTATTGGCCTCTAAATCCAGGGGATTTTCAATCAAACTTTATGATACAACCCTGTCATTGGTCTTTCTTACGCATAATGTATTCTAGTCTCTGAAAAAACTTTCAATAATTTTCCTTAACTATCCAGTTGGAATTAGAATGCACTAGCAGGATAGCCTTGGAATGGGAGGGCAAACCTTTTGCTATAAGAGTGCCATATTTGATAAATAAGAACTTGCATGCCATTCTGGTGCTATGCTGATATTTTTGTTTTATTATGTAATCAATTGTATTAAGATGTAATAATTGATTGAAGTAATCATTAATTATTGTTACAAATGAACAACATTCTCATTTATTATCTCAAAATTCTCATTATTCTCTTTATTCTGGGACTTCATTTTCTGTGGAAGAATATATAACAATGATAGTACAGTCAGAGATCTATGTGCAAAAGATTTATCTTATGTGCCACTCTGGGCATGTGCACCAAAGGTTCACCATCCCTGGCCCAGGTCCTCTCTTCATATTAATGCATCCATGAATTGGAGTATAGACTAGTGATTTTCAAAAAAAGTATGCTTTCTGATCAGTCTGTTGTAACATTTGTGATAATTTGTTTACATTCAGTATTTATGTATGTATATATTTTCTTTCGTAATTATTGATTTCTTGTTGTACTCTTTGTAAGTATTGCCTAATTTTAAGGTAACTGTAGTTGAAAGCTTGTGGTCTCATCTCTGTGCAGAACAGTAGTAAGCGGTGAAGTTTGATGACTCCTGGGGCTTACTCACTTTCAAATATATGTATTACATCCTTAACTTCTGTAATTGGAGGTTCTTTCACTTTCCAGTTCACTAGTACATACTGTTCATTAACATTGCCGATATTTTTTCTTCCATTCATCACAAGTCCTGAAAATATTCCTTCCATACCTTTAAAATCCCATTATTTTCACTTAGAACACTTCCCTCTTTGCTTATGCACTTGATCTTGGTCTAAATTCTTTAGTGTAATTATTAACTTCCCTGAAACATTTTCTGCTATTACTACAATGACTGTTTTTTTCAAGTTTCTGGATTTTAGAAGAATGTTTACTAACCACATTTTTACTTGTACAAATCCACAATGAATTTCTTGTGGATTCTTCTAAACAGTCTCTTATATTCTTTTCGGCATCACTCATATTCTGTTTTATTGATCCTTGTGTATCTTTCTAAATATTTTCTTCTTGCTAGATATCTTCTCTCCAGCTCTATCACACATTCTTTATCAAACCATTTCTCTCTTTTACCTTTTTTGGCCTCCCCAAGAACCACTTTCGAGGCATATATAACACTTTCCTTCATACAGGTCCATTTTTGATCTGTAGTGGAGATGTCTTCATCCATACTCTCAAGTTTTTGTGCAAGGGAGATCTGATATGCCTCTTGCAGTGTTGGATTTTTCAGCTTGTCTGTATTCCACTCCTGGTATCTTCTTCTTCCATTTTGTTTTTGTGCAATACTAATATGCTGTCAAATAACACCCTTAAGAAGAAAAAGATCTGAGTTGCAGTTTGCTCCCCTGAATACTCTTGCATCCTGCATTGAAGACACTCATCTATTTGATATCAGGATATGATCGATTTGATTTCTTCCAGGATGTTTCCAAGTGCCCAAATGAATTTGTTTATGGCTAAAGAATGTGCTGCTTATATCTAAATTCTTTGACATGGCAAACTGGCATATTCTTCCTCCATTTTCGCTTGTTTCATTATGCAGGCTGAATTTTCTTGCAACCTCTCTGCAGCAATCTTCTTTTCTGATTGAAGTCACCATGTAGGATCAAAATATCATGCCTGGTCGCACTGTTGCATTCTATTTCCAAATCTCCATTAAATTGTTCTATTCTATCATCTTCTGCTTCTTCAGTTGTGGCATAGGCATTAATAAATGTGATACTGGAGAACTTTCCCCTAATTTTTAGTTTGAAAAGTTTTTCATTTACTGCTTGAAATTGTAAAATAGTCTTTTTCATTCTCTTGGATACAAAAAACCCTGTGCCATGCCACCCTCCTCTCTCTCTCTGTATTACCACTATAATATAAGGTAAAGGTCCTTTTGTTAATTTCTCCTTGTCCTTTCCATCTTACTTCTTGAACAGCAGTTGCATCTATACTAAATTTACCCAGTTCATTTGCCATTTCAAACATCTTTCCTGGTTGAAGCATGGTTCATATATTCCATGATCCTATGCATGAGTATATTTTTGTCACCATTTTCGAGTCCTTTATACTTTGTCTAGGTGGCTTTCTGATAATCTGTCTGGCTTGATCTGTGAAATTACTCTCAACAATATTTTTTTACAAGATGTAGTAGTTAGCCCCATGCTTAACCCCCTACCTGGTGGAGTTTGATTTCAGAGTCTTCTTCTCCTAAGCAAGCTGCTTTTCAGCAGATCCTGGCCTGACCTTTGTGTGATTTTGGAGTGACCTTCTTCCAGCCTTTAGGGGTGCAACCCTTACCATACAAGGCAGCATGGAGTGGTTCACTTTTAGTCAGGCTTTTCACCTTTGACCTTACCAGCTTGAGTAACCCTACCAGGTGCTCAGACTCCCACTGGCATTGCTCTCAGGATCATTAAAGCACACAAGTCCCACCACGACAATGCATAAACCTAGGGATGGTTAAATTAGTTATGATTATATTACATATTCATCATATATAAGATATAGCTATTTATATCTACTGTTTGCCAGCCTTTATATTCAATATTAATAGGTAGGGATTCCCTGTGTTCTCATGCTATCGCAGGTTGATAATTAAATATTAAGACCAACCCAAACCAAGAGAATTTTCTTCCTTTCTCAAGTAATTGAATTTTTCTGCTATGTATAATGTATTGATGGAGAACTTTCCTAAAAATATCATGAAAGAAACTTTTAAGCATCTTTGGTTAAGCAGACAATCCGATTCAATCAACCAATATCTCTCAGTTGGGAGAAAAGTCTCCAGTTTAATGTTTCATCCCATATTTTATAAGTACAGGAATATGTCCCAGATCGAACAATATTTTGGTTCTCTAACATATATACATACATAAGTGTTCTACCTTTCAGTAGGTCCATGTGCCCTAATCTTCCCTATTCATAGCCCTTTCCTTCGTTACCTGGTAACTTACCCCACCCTTTATGTCATCTAACATTTTTTGCCTTTGCCTTCCCCTCTGTCTTTTCCCTTGCATTCTACCCTCTATTACATTCTTCAGCAATCCCTCTCCAATATCTGACCCACCCATTTCTTCTGTCGGCGCTTAATTACTTCAACTAAAACCTTTTCCTCCCCAACCATTTCTAGCACCTCTATGTTTGTTTTTCTATCCACCCAGCTCACCTTCTCCATTCTACACCACACCCACATCTCAAATGCCTCCAATCTTTTGATGTCCTCTTTTCGTAAGGTCCACGTTTCACACCCATACAGCAAAACACTCCATATCAAGGATTTTACCAATCTTTTCCTGATTCCTTTATCGAGACCCTTTGTCATTAATTCCCTTCGCTTCATAAAAGCTTCCTTGGCCAATGCTACTCTTTTTCGAACCTCATCTCCACACCTCCCATCCCAAGATAGAACACTACCCAAGTACGAGAATTTGTCCACCTGCTCTAGTTTTTCCCCATCGACCCTGATCGTTAATTTAGCCTTCTTTCCCTTAGTGAACCTCATTACTTTAGTTTTACTTACGTTTATTTTCATTTCATATTCCCTTGCCTTATCATTAAGTGCATTTACTAGTATTTGTAAACCCCTTTCGGAATCGCACACAATAGCTTTATCGTTTGCATATCTTACTGACTTTACCACTTTCCCTCCAACTATCACTCCTTTGCTTATTTCTTCCCAAGCTTCATTTACCATTTCCTCTGCATATATATTAAAAAGTGATTGTGATAATGGGCATCCTTGTCTTACCAATTGTCTTACCATCCCTACTTACTCTACCCCTCTCCCTAACTCGGCCCATTCCGACTCCCCCTCAGTTATTCTAACTCGCTCTGTTTGATTTAAGTACAAATTTTGCACCAAATGCCTATCTTTCCAGTCCAACCCAATGTTCTTTAAAATTCCCATTAATTTTTGCCATTGAACTTTATCGAAAGCCTTTTCAAAATCGACAAAAAATGCACATATATCCTTTTTATATTCCAGGCTTTGTTCTACTAGTACCCTCATTACCCCAATTACATCCCTCGTTCCTTTCCCTTTCTGAAATCCGAACTGGTCTTCTCTGATTTGCCCCTTAATTTTTCCTTCAATTCTTCCATTTAATACTCTTAGAATAACCTTTGCCGCATGAGATATTAAACTAATTGTATGATAATCCCGACACTCAGAAGCATTATTCTTTTCTCTAAAGCAATCAGGATCGTCTTAGTGAAATCCTCTGGCCACTCCCCATCATCATAAATTTTTCTGCATAAATTATAAAATTCTCTCTTACCCTTTTCCCCCAGGTTTTTAAGTAGCTCAACTGGTATCTCGTCAATGCCCGTTGCTTTATTTCCTTTCATATCACGCAAGGCCCTATCAATTTCACTATCTAATATCCCAGGTCCAACATCATCATCCTCCACTTCTTGTTCACTTTCTAACATTATGTTTGTTGGCTTCATGTCCTTCCCATATAGTTCCTCAAAATATTCTTTCCACCTTTCCCTTATGCTGGCTGGATCTTGTATAACTTTCCATTAGTATCTTTTATTGTGGTTGTTCTGTTTCATGTTTTATTTCCCATTAACTGTTTCACCTTTCTATACATTAGGTCGACCCTCCCACTTTCGTCCAGCTTTTCTATTTCGTTACATTGACCCTTCCACCACTGTTCCCTCGCCCTATTTGTTTCCCTTCTCAGTTCGTTATTGAGAGCCCTATACATTCTACGTCCTCGTTCTGTGTTAACCCTTTTCCATTTCCTTCTTTCCTCCATTTTATTTATCATTTCTACTGTCACCCACGGTTTCCTAATTTTGTTTTGTTTGACCCTCCCAATAGTTACTTGTGCACTATCCTTGATACTGTTTTTAATCTTTTCCCATTCTATGTCTATAGTTAGTTCCTTTCCTTTATCCTCTAACGCCTTACTGACTTACTCTTGGAACTCTCTTCCTTTCCCATTTTTAAGGGCTTCAAGGTTCCATTTTGGTGTAATTTTTGCCTGAAAAATCTTTTTAAACTTCAGCTCGGTTTTCATCATGACCAGGTTATGGTCTGAGTCAACATCAGCACCAGGGTAACTTAAGTTAGCAGCATCATAAGTGATGATGGTTTTATTTAAGTTAATTATTGCCTATCCTTTAAACATAAAAGTAACGTGCATTTAATTGATTTGACATTTCATAATTGGACAAAGTGAATGCTATCAATAACATAAAAATTCACGCACTGCAGGGTATGTGAATACTAGAAAACTTTTTCCATCAGAATTCCTTTTGGACTGAAGTGAAGAAGAGAATGGCTGGATTAAAGGAATATTTTAAGAAAATTTTGATAACCCTTTAAATAAGCTTGCTAAAAATCATTGGTTACCAAAATTATCATCAAAATTTTCATCATTAATTAACATCATTAATTTTTAATTTTTTAAAAATATGACTTTCCATCAACAGTTCTTTTTGTTTATGGATCATAGGGCAGTCAGACAAACTCTACATTTGAGGAACTGTTTGTTGATGATGACAACTTTCCTTATGGATCTTAGCTCCACATTGGCACATTGTCAAAATTATCAGCAAAATATGCATCAAAGTGGCAACTATGCAATACTAGTAAACGCCCCCGTCAAGCATGACGGAACTTGATTTAGTTAAAAAATATATCTATTATCGTATGTATGGTCCTCCTTGTTGTTACATGAGTTTAGAACATGCCACGTGGGCAGCAACGGATTGGGAAAAAGGATAGGATACAGTGAAACGATCTCATTCCATCAACGAGCACATGGCGACTAACTTTAATGCACAACAATGGGTACAAGTAAAAACAAAACAAATGAAATATGATAATTATAACTCACATACAATACACCACATGGCATTGAAGTCATACTACAAACATACAAATTGCATACACAAAACAAACTTGATTACGTTTCAACACTCCTAATCCAGAAAGTTCATTGTAAGATCATAAAAATTCAGTATATTTCTTACCATTATTTATAATATTTATTCTACTGTTTGTGTCTATGTGAACATACAACAATGGCCTTCATCATTCAAGGGATGGGTTGTTTATTTCCCAAAAATTTTACCAATTTTCTGTGTATTTTATCGAAACTCTCGAAATTTCAGATCTATATCAATAAAATTTACGGAGGCGGCCGTGATATTGTGGAAATTCATGATATTACACAAATATGTACTTTAGTCCACAGCAATACGAAAGAGATGGGTTATTTATTTCCAAAAAATTTTATGAATTTTCCATGTATTTTATCAAAGTTCTCGCAATTTCGAATTTATATGAATGTTTCACAAATAAAATAAGATTTTATGATCATTTTCCTTTCTTGTGACACTTGTCTCTATTTCATAGGACCATTGTTTCTAATTTAAATTTGTAAAAGACACAACCTCAGCAAGTCATGAGAACATACTTTATGTTCATGTCTTATGGAAATGTATTATGGACTCCTGGGTTGGAACCCAGGCCTTTACAGAGATGAGAATAGATTTCCTGGGGGTTTCAGCATCATAGAAACACAATGCAATTTGTTTCAGATCTCTATGTCAAGCTGTTTCTGGGATAGATAGGGGAACGGACGGACATAATTATGACTACTATGACTATATATGATGTATTGTTATTGGAATAGTTAAACTTTTGTAATCAAGATTGATAAAGTGTAATTATCTTATTCAAGGTAAACACATGAAAGGGCAATTTTTATTTTTTCAATAGCTAATGAATGGCTTCCTTTGCCAAACTAGAGACATATTGCAAAACCCCTAGTATATATTTGTCAGGAAAATGATCGAGGTACATACTTCTCCCTGTATATCCACATGGATGGAAGAGGATAAAAACACAACAGTTTGAAGGAACTTGATGTGTCCTCAAGCAAAGAAACATGCTCTTCTTAACAACACGTTTATTCCATGAATAATTTCCTCTGCTTGTCACTACATTCAGAGAGGTCGAGGCAGCACCAAGCAGGCATATATATATATACATGAGAGCAAATGCACATTGGCACACGCACAAAACAGTATGGATGACAAATACAAAAATAGAAATAAAGGTACATAGCAATTCCTTCCCCCTTCAAAATACCACTAAAATTGTAAAAATCACTAAAGCACAAAAATGTCTCAAATGATATTCCCCCCCCCCTTCAAATTGTCACTATTGGCACACAAAGTCCTTCAAATACACTGGAGGTCTTGACTCCTGTCTAGGTCTTCCTGTTTGGGCACACACAGACCTCTCATTAACTGGGGGCAGGGGCAAAGGCCTTCCAGGATCAGGACATGCCTTGGCTGGAGGTGGTGAAAGATTCCGACTAACAGGAGAGAAAGGATCAAAATAATAGTGGCTGCCTTCCTGCAAAATAGAATTAGTAACCATTTCATGCCTTTTCTGCAATTGGTTGAGATGCCTCCTCACACTGAGGCCATCTCCCGTTACAATTTGTAAGGTGTGAGGTCCCCAGCTGTACAGTGGAGCAAATGAATATCATATAGCAACCTTTCTTTAACAAACACAATAAGTAGTAATTATGTGTGTGTCAATGCACAGTCCAACAATATTAATACTTGCAAAGTAAAGAAGTTGCTTTCACATGTTTGACTTGCTTTTCAGATGAAAAGCAATGGATGTGGAGATGCTTACTTCAGTGAATGCTTCATATACCCTCTTGATGCAATACTTATCTGTCTATGTCAATATCCATCCAGACGATTGTTCATGCTCCTGTAAAATATGAAGATTGCTTGAAAGTTTAAATTTAGAACAGTTTGTTCAACTACTGTATGATATATTTTAATTCCATCACCCAACAGGTATTAAAATACTATTAAACTTTTCTGTTAAGAGTGATGAGCTTTATTCTAAATTCTATACAAATTCTTTATTCTAAAGCCTACACAAGTGATATTCATAATTTGTTTCTATTCTAAAGTTTTATAAATATCTACTATGTCAGAATTTCAAGATAAAAATGTATGTGTAATACCTAAAAGACATTCAATCAAAATGTATTGATCACAGGGGACTTGAGCAAAAAGTACTTCTTTTATCTCACACTTTTAGAACACTTCTTAGAACTTCTTTTATTTATTTATATTAGAACATTATTTTACTAGAAACTCATTCATTCACAAAAATATTTTTCTTTCCATTCCCTACACTGATATCTATCTTGATAGTTTTATCCTGGACCATGGAAACCCAAATGGGCTCATATAATTGTATAACTCTTTCTGATAAGACAGCTGTATGAAATAAAGGGATTCATTAGAGGATGTAATTGATTATCAAAATTTGTTGTTCCTTCAATAAAAAGATCCTCCATAATTATCCATGGGACTTAAAAAATCCCATTTTATACATTTTTTTCTTGAAGCCATTAATGTTTTTATAATATTTAATTAGAATTTATGGTCCTACTATATTGAACTAAGGACCAAAGAAAGTCAAAGCAATTATTATTTTGGTCAAGAAATATGTTTGAAAAATAAGAAAAATGATTAAAGAAATGGAATTAGAAAACCTTTTGTGGTTATACAACTGAGACAACAAACTCAAATGCTACATCCTGGTTTATGAATTTTACAGTAAAAAAAACATTTGGAATTCAAATTCATGAAAATCAGTCGTAAAGTGGAGATAGTCAATTCAATGACAAGGCCATTCTCAATGATTTCTGATTTTCCAAAATTGATAAACAAATTGCAGGGAACAACTTATGAGAAAGTAGAAGTTTTTCTATGTCAGCCACTAAATAGAACCTAACAGGGGAATCCAGACCTCACAGACTACTCCCCTGGCTATGCTACTGGTAGTTGATGTAGGAAAAAAGTTATTTAAAAAAGTAAATTATTGTCACGAAAACCTTCGAGCCCACAAAAGTAAATTACTTGAAGAAAAAGAAAGTTGGAACATGGCTATTAATGAATTAGAGGTTTAGAAACACTCCATAAGCTCTATTTCAGCAAGTGGAACTCGTGTTAAGAGACAAACGGGAAGCTCTGGATTATTATTTCTGGGAAGTCCCAGTGTACATTTCAGAGACAAGGAAGTGACTTCCTTTGTGGAGACCCCCTGATGATGGAGGCTTTGTAAATACTGCTTATGTAGTTTTTTTAAACCTCTAATAAATTACCTTGATTCTCTATTATCTTCTCTTTAGGTCTCAATTTTAGTCATGCTGGCCAATTAAAGGAGTATATTTGCAATAAANAAACCAATTAATGTTAGTACATATAAAAATTTTTGTGGATTTGTACCAGGTTTGAATTAAATATTTAAAAAATATTTAACTGAAGCTGTAATTCAACTTCTTCCTTTTCCTTTGTTTTGCTGGATAAAAATGTAGTAACTTTAGTAATTGTGATTGCCACTTCAGCAACGTCATAAAATGATTTACAAAAGTAGGACGTTGGTCAGTAATTAAAAAAAACTTGATTTAGCAGTCTTTGCAAGAATCAAATTATGTGGTGAGCAAAGTGGTAATATCATCTAATCATGGTGTTGGGAACATTAAGAAATTACCAACTAAAATAACTGTTCCATGTACAAATATTAATGTGTATAATGTTCACAATAAATTACAAGAAATTTGAAAAGCATAAAAACATGGCAAAATCACTTTTGAAGTACACATGAAAGACAGAGTTAATTAGAATTATTGGAGTAATAAATGGATCAGTGGCACTGCAAGGTGGGGGTTAAACCCTCCCCCTAGAAGGATTAAATTCTTAAAGAAATATATAAAAATCTAGTTCTGTAATTTTGGAAAGATTATTCACCTTGACACATACTGTATAAATCTCCTCGTTTTGTATCCATATAATTTTTTTGAAGGGAATTGTTTTAACATCTCTTGTAAGATGGAGCATGCATGATTATATTGGCCCCTGAGTGGTAGGCTTATTTTTGTTGTCCCAGTTGTCTTGTTGTCCCAGTTGTCTTGGTCTCCCCCTATAAATATATCTTGGCTGCACCACTGCAATGTAGCAATATAAAAATTATTGATCTTAAAATAAATTGGCAAAGATGGTGCTCAGATACCATTAATAGAAACTGCATGTGCCACACACAAGACAGCGAGACTGGCTCTGCAAGTAATTCATCATATTTAATGGCTACAAATGAAACTATCAACAACCACCTGAAGAAGTAGATTTAATTCACTTTTTACTGTGCATATTTTTTTGAATTATTAATCGCAAATAATAAAATTTTATAACCAACCATTGTGGATACAGTGTATCAATTACTTAATTAGTGAATTACTTACATATGAGGAAAAAAGTAACCCCCTTGAAAGATAGTACCCATTAGAGAAGCAGTAGATGGCTAAATATTCAGCTACCAAGACTTACATGGTTAAATAATAACTACCTGGACCATTTGTGGTGTGCCCCTGCAACATATGATATTTGATAATTTGAAAGTTAAATGTTGTTACAGAGACAAATACCTACTGTATGGATTCTTCAATCAATGCAAGGTGGGACATAATTAAGCTCCATAATGTGTCTGCAACTATTCTTTTTAAATTAAGTGACTTGGTGCATTTTGACGTATATTTTACTAAAATGGAAAGATAATTCCATAATATTTGCTGCGCAATTTTTAAAATATATGTTATACCTATAAGGACGGAAACTTGTCACTGTAGTTAATGTGCAAGTTTGCAAAATTGTCATCTTCTTGTTCTGGGAAATTTAATCCTAAAATATGTCAAGAGTCCGAATCGATAGACAAAAAGTTGCTCGTCCATCTCTATTAATTCATTAAGGTGCTACGTATGATTTTTGCCCCTGCGATTCATCACTAAAATTGTTCGTAACTGTAATACTAAACATCTCTGATAATATAAACCTCAAAGTTTCACAAAATATTCGTATATTT
>KZ309339.1:0-23788 GCA_000376725.2 Ladona fulva | reverse complement strand
CCCTCCCTCCCAAACCTGCCCCTCCCCTCCTAACCCACCCTCCCTTCCCATAACGCCTGCCTCCCTCCCCCTAACTCCTACATCGCCTAAAACGCCCTAAATGCGGCATTCTGACTATACTTTCTGTGTTGGGCCAATTTAAAACGACTAATTTTCTGTTAGTGATCGCATAATACAAGCAGGGCTCAGATAATTACTAGGTACCACAGTATCTAACATACTTGTCTGATTTCGAAGAGTTAATGTAAGGTATTTTGCCAGGAAAAAAAATTACAACCTATGCAAAATTTTAGAATGATGGAGAGGAAATGTCTGAAAGAAAAGGGCTTTAAGCAGTCAATTTTACACCAACCGAAAGATAAAAGGTGCGTCCTTTTATTCAGCCTTAGGAAGGGAAACCTTCGAAAGATAAACATGGCAATGGAATTATAAAAGTGGTTACGCGTTGTTTCTAATAGGAAACGCTTTCAGAGTGGCATTGAAAGTGGTCAACTTAGTCATTTGTCTCTCAATACACATGTCTAAGTATGTTTTCAATTCAACTGAGGACACAATGGTTACCGTTCGATAACTTTACTTTGCTACTCGACCTTGGCAATGACACGTTCCTTTCAATGTACGGGTTTGAGGTCGTTTCGGTTGTAATGAATGCTAAAGTGAGTTCTTTCCTCATTTTCTGCTTCGAATCTGAGTTAGATTCCAATTTTCACTCTCCTTTTCTTTCATTTGAAGGACTCCGACCTTTTCTTCTCAGTTCATTTTTCTAAAGAGAGCCCAGAATTAAGACTAACTACTCGGCATGGAGCTCAGTCGTCCCTCTCTTGACATCTTATGAGTTAATTTCCGAAAATTGGGATATTTCACGAAATGCAAAATATTACCGATCCTCTGAATATTAACGGGTAGTGAAACAATTCCATTCCATCTGCTACTCAGTGCATCTTCCTTAACGAAACGTTTGAACGAAATTTGGTAAGTTTTCCGGCGACACTTGTATGTGGTTTAAACCTGCGGCTATTCTATGATATGGATATGCATTGTGGGTGGTGAAATATTTTCTTTTTGGATATTCGAAACTGATGTATAATTTCACTATAGTGGCAGTTCGATAACCGTGTTATGGTCCATATTGTTTCTTTTCAACAGCTGGAACCAAGCTGCAGTTTGCACAGAGTTTTAACGCCTCGCTATGTTGTGGTATGCAGTGGTTATGGAAAAAGATTTGCTCTGCTGCCACGGAACGAATACTGGATCCCTTATTACGAGGAAAGTAACGTGGAAGCTATTATAGATAATATATTGTTAAACTTGCAATCCCGTATCCTGTGGAGAAAGGTATTGTGAAACCTTTGGCGTCGACGTTGCAGCTGCGATTATTTTCTTCAAGCTACACCAGAAGGCAACTCTGCAGGACCTTGGACGTGAATCGAGGAGACTTCGAAATCCACGCTCCACGAAAGTGAGTAAATTAGATTTCCCTCCCATATTTCATTTTGACCGTATCACTTAACGCGCATATGAAGTGCATCGTTCGGCTCTTGTAGAATCCGTTTCACTGTTATTCGATGCAACAATTAAATTTTTTACGTAATAAATAATTCAATAATACGCAATAATACAATCCGAAGTATGGTTTCACGATATAACCCTACATTTCGCGTAAGGCAGTTAGCAATCTCTATTATGCATATGTCAGTGCTCAGCAGGTCGCCCTTCGGCGTGTGACGGGGGGTGTTTGTGGGGGTGTGTGCCCATTCCCCTCTACGAAGCTGGGTTTCTTTAGTGTAATAGAGCTCGAAGATGTCCTTTGTCGGTTAATAAGAACAGAAATGTTATTCGTACGATTCTTCAATCGCTAGTAATTTTAAAGGGCTATTTATTCCCATCAATAATCAACCAAAGGAAATCCCTATTAAATGAAAATTTTGAGTTATGTATTTATTTAAAATCGACGGAGAGGCCATATTTAATCATAACGTAACTAGCACATTTTCCGCAGTTCCTAAAATTTCTATCCCAGAAATATTTCTATCGAGTTTAGAAAATCATTTCCAGTTCTTTTGTAAATTTCGCGCCTGTAATCGGAATTTTCGTTATACACCTCTGGAATGTATGAATTTCCCACAAACTTTCTATGTAACGCATAGTAATGGTTCTTACATAAAATTAAAGATTGTTGTATATAATTTTCTTGCTTTGTTTTTCGCTGAAAATAACTGTGTAAGTAAGTGTATTATTGTGTATTGGCATAAATGTGTAAAAGCTTTTTTAAATCCCAAAATGTTTCACTCAGGAAAAATTAATTATCCACTCTTATCATATCATCAAAACTAATTTCATTATTCGAAAACTAAAACTTTTGATAAGTAAATGATCGCAATTGTGAATAATCTAAACTGTTCGAAGAATTAATGATGGCGTTAGCATATCACCAATGAAACAGTCGTACTTTTTTACCTGTATCTTTTACATTATATCAAAAAGTAGGTGGATCATTCTGTCTATAATTTAGTTAATCCTATTGGAACCTGTTTTCTAAGTAAATTTCAGCAAAGTCTTCCTTCGATTTCTCACTCTCTGTTAAATTCTCTTATACAGTCAAAACTCGGTCTGCGAGTAACTTGGTTTACGAGTGTTTGCAAGACGAGAAAAAAATGTTGATAAACTTTTACTTGACATACGAGCTAGGTCTAGCAATACGAGCAATATATGGAGTACGTAAACTCTATTTTATCTGCCGAGCGTCGCGTGATCACTGCTTCATCATTACTATGCTGATAATCATTATTATGTATAAGAATATTTTTAGGTTTTGGAACGAATCAAGATTATCAGTTTCCATAATTTATTATAGGGAAATCACATTGATATAAGAGTGCTTCGAATAACTAGTATGTTACCGAAACGAATTATGTTCGCAACCTAAGGTTTGACTTTATTCCCACGTCTAAAACCCCTGATGTTTCGCTTCATTAATATATTTTTAGAATTAGATTTCCATTCGTGATATCATGAGTCACGTTCCGAGTTTTATCAGCATTTATTACTTATATACGAAATATGAAACCAATACTTAACGAAATTAAGGTTTATAATGAAATCAGGTATCCTAAGGATCGTTTATAAATTGAGTAACACGTTAGGTTTGTGCAACGCGGATTTACACGGAACTTTCAGGACACATTCCTAACACAGAAATGACAAACAAGTGTCCGGCAGTTCAGTTTATGCAAAATTTGCAACTGAAAATACGAAAATTTCCATCTATAAAAATATTTATCCAGTTTTTTTTTCACTAACAACTTATTTTTCCGCTATTAAATTTCATCTTCTTACCTTCCAGACATTCTTTACCTTCCTCGTCAACATTTATTCAAATGTACGTTAGGTAGGTACTCCAGTATCTATTGTATTGCTACACGAGGTTATGGAGTCTCAGTCTCAACTGTAAGTGTCTTTGACTTGGCTATTTTATGAGGTATCAGTACCAATGAGAATCCCCGAATAAAAGTGAGACATCGATCACAGCTGTCATAGCTTCGATCCAAGAAGGCCGAGAATACTCAAGTTTTTCCGTAAAGAATCCATTCTGCGGGTTATAGGAAGATTATTTTGAGCACTTCCCGGAACAATAGAGAATTTTTAATCGAGATATTGTTATTAGACATGTTTTGTAACGCAAACGGCAAAGATTATTGAATATGGCCTTGGATTCGTTTCCAGGCCAATACTTCACTGTTATTCGATGCAACAATTAAATTTTTTACGTAATAAATAATTCAATAATACGCAATAATACAATCCGAAGTATGGTTTCACGATATAACACTACATTTCGCGTAAGTCCCCTATAAGGATAGACTGCTTAGACATTTCAACACTGCTGCTTGAAACCCTTCAATTTAATTTTCCATTCTTATCATAAAATTTTAAGGTTTTTATGTCTCACGAAATTTCCAGAAGGGAAAATGTTCTTCCCATTTACTTACGGCGTTGTGCGTACGTGGTTTTTACCTTCGCTGACGAGAAGGAAAAGCCAAAGACCGCGTTAACCGGGGGAAATTGTATTGCACTAGCCCTCTTTAACATATGCTCTGATAGCTGTAAACCGCTGTTATCCCAGAATACTTAGAAATATAAGTAAATGCATTTATAATTAGCTCTCCGAAACATTTTCTAATCATCTTATAGGAGAATTTAGTATTGGTCAGGAAACTAATCCAAGGCCATATTTAATAATCTTTGCCGTTTGCGTTACTTTAAAACATGACACAATAGAATAGATACTGAAGTACCTACGTAACATATATTTGAATAAATGTTGAAGAGAAAGGTAAATAATGTTTAAAAGGTAAGAAGATGAAATTTAATAGCGCAAAAATAAGTTGTTTGTGAAAAAAACGGGATAAATATTTTTCGAGGTGAAAAATTTCGCTATATGTATGGCAATGCACGTGCGTTGCGCTGTTGCTTGTTTTCGATTTTCAGTTGCAAATTTCGCATAAAGAAAGCCGCATTAAGTTGAACAGCCGGCCGTGTCTGTTATTTTTGTGCAAGGAACGTGTCCTGAAAGTTACGTGGAAATCCGGCACAAACCTGACGTGGTCCTTATCAGTAGCGAAAAGGCACCGTTCTTTGCCATAAATTACGTTCCGCATAACTTGAAAACAAGAGAGGAAGTGACCCTAATATACTTGATGGGCGATTAATGAAAAATGCATATGTAATGTTTTGCTCGGAAGTAAATTTAGAAATCTCCTAGGGAATCCATTTCTTTGGCCTGACCAGTACCTCTGTTTCTAAGCAGTGCTATAAATGCTCCATCACTGATCACCTTTATTTTCTCATTCTAACGGTTTTTAGGTAAAAGATTTCTGTCTCTATGGCATTAACATATAATAGAATAAAATGGTACATTTGTCAAATCAAAAATATGTATCCTGCAATCTATGAAGTCACCGAAAGTTGATGGTCATAGCCGAATTCAGAGCTTTCTAACTTTAAATACTTATAATGCTATACATTGGCTATCCTGGTAACTGCATCTGAGGACTTTTGATCAGTTATCTCTTGGAGTTAAATCTTCCAGGAGCCAAAAGAGGCGTCTGCAATTTAATAGGATCAATTACCGATTCTTATTTTGAACTTGTTCTAGAGAAAATACGTACCGTATTTCCCGGCCCATAAGTAGTTTTCCAGGTGAACGAGGCAAAGATTATACACACAGGAACGTAAGCTACTTATAAGGGAGACAACAAAAGGAGATTTGTAAAAGAGCGTCAATTTACGATTGATTGAAACAAGCGCAACATTGATGGAAAGGCTTCCGCGGCAATTAGAAGATAAAACACACGGATCAAAGCGCAACATTGTTTACAATTAATATTGCATGGCTTTCCCTGAAGTCGGAAAAATTGCTCACCCTCGGCCTGTAATAGGCAGGCCGAATTTACTTGAAATTTTTTCGGGGAAAAAGTGCGCCTTATGGGCGGAAAATACAGTATTTGCTTCTCCTGGTAGACGTTATCTGCCCCTTTGCCGCAACTCTATAAGCATTACGGGGATGATCATGGGATAATTTTTAGATTTTGTCGATTCGAAACATTATTCTTTAGGAGGTAAAGAAGTTTCGGGTCCGTCTCTTTCTTTCAATATGTACAAGACGCTTTTCTCATCAAAATATTATTAAGTCGAAGAAATCTTTAAAATATTTAGGAAACACAATACGAGAGTAATTAATTAAAGTTTTAGTATATATTTGTTCTTACCCGGTCTTCTTGCCTTCGAAAGATTCCTTAGACATATTACAAATATCGATGAAATGATAACTGTTGTCATTCTTATAGACATTTTCTATGTGATCTTTGCTTGTAACAGAATTATTTTCAGTTTTTGTTACATCCTAGAGCCAACTGGTATGATCTACTTTCATATTTCGATATTTTTAATTCGAATTTTAAAAGCTCGAAGATTGCGTGCGTTTACGTGGTAAATCAAAACGAAGGTTAATATTAAGATATGGATATCCGTGTCAGCTTCGAACCCGCGACCCTTGAGTTGGTTATGGGCATCCCCGCCCGCAGGCCTCTATCAAACTCGGTCGATATGCAGGAAGCGAAAATTTCGTAGTGATTCGTCCACTGACCTTGGTATAAGCCTACTTTCGGATTTACGCGCCCAAAAACCTATTACTGGAACTGCTTTTCCTACCTCATTTACTCTCTCTTAAGGAAAGTATTTCTTTCAGTTAAATACTTTTACTTTCCGGAAGTTTTGAATTATTTAAACTTATAATCGAAGGAAATTAGAGAAAATAAATTATCATTCATATGCAATTCGTCACATTCACGCAAACTTTTCAATGTTTATTGCGAATTCTGTCTTCATTTGAGGAGGCGGTACATACATTATTTTATCTTATTTATTTAGAAGTTTGATAAGGTTCCAGTTATCGAATAAAATTAATATGTAGAGGCTGTACTTGGTGGAACGCCATGATAACACTAAGGAAAAGAAAAACTTTGTAAGTTCCACAACTTTGTTTTAATTCCGACCGGTTTCAACCAAGGCTGGTCATCATCAGGTACATTACATGGGAAGCACAGCGTAGTTAAGTGCAGAAGGGAGGGAGGGTCAGGGGGAGGGGGTTTGGAGTGATTGGTCGTGGAGGAGGAATTTAGAGGGGAGGGAGAGTAGGGGAGAGGAGTTAGGGAAGGTGTAGTTGTTTGTTATACTGTTCTTATGGCACAGGACTTCTATTGTTTCCAAGGAATCCATTTTTCTTCCTTTTGGGTCACGATGAATTAATTTTCCTTCGAAGGAGCTGGAATGGCCCGTCTCCCGTAGGTGTTCTGCAAAGGCTGAGGCTGGGGTCCCTAAGCGGAAGCTCCGCTGGTGTTCCGCGGTCTTCGTCTTCACTTTGCGCGTGATAATAAAGTGATTTTTATTTATGTTCATTTAGATATTTGCTAATTGTTCTGAGTTAATCTTACTGTGAGAAATATTTTTAGAGATTCAACATCACAAAAATATATTCTATTGGGCCAAAAATTTAATTATAACTTTTTAATTCCTCGTTTTAATCGTTAGGGGGGGTTTGAGTTTCCCTCGTCTTAAATAAATACCATAATTTCCAATTGATCAGAAATTTACCTATTCAATTTGTGTGATTTTGCTTTCGTAAACTTATGAACGAGTTTAAAGTTAAGTTTTTAATGTTGATCTTTTGATTTAGTTCAAAAGTTGACATCCCTAGACAGAATCATCCTCCATTTAATCCTCGATTCATTGCAAAATAACTGCACTAGAAATGCTTTATTTCAATGCTTATTTTAATGCTTTGTATACCAGAAATTTACTGACCAACACCTATCAAAATACCGACTGAACTTTTATGATATTTTATGTAAACTATCAGCAACTCATCTTTCGCATGAATTAGGCTAGGCTATCCTACGACGATCATGACAGTGGTGAGGAAGTGTTATTTACTATCAAAATTAAAATCGACCCTACTGTCGGATTTATTATTATGGAATAGTGATCTTCTACTAGCAAAAGCTTTCTCTTATGAATGGATAGACATAAAAATACGAAATTGGTCTTGTTATTAAGCTCTTGGTATTAGTGTTTAGTTTAATTAAAACTTACAGGGAACACACCAGGTTTGTGGCACGCGGATTTACACGAAACGTTCAGGACACGTTCCTTGCACAAAAATAACAGACACGGCCGGCTGTTCAACTTAATGCGGCTTTCTTTATGCCAAATTTGCAACTGAAAATCGAAAACAAGCAACAGCGCAACGCACATGCATTGCCATACATATAGCGAAATTTTCCATCTCAAAAAATATTTATCCCGTTTTTATCACAAACAACTTATTTTTGCGCTATTAAATTTCATCTTCTTACCTTTTAAACATTCTTTACCTTTCTCTTCAACATTTATTCAAATATACGTTAGGAAGGTACTCTAGTATCTATGGTATTGTTACACGTAGGTAATGGAGTCTCAGCCTTAAGTACAAGTGCCTTCTTCATTAAACGTTATTCACCCAAAATGTACAACCTTGCTCCAACCAACCTTGCAACTGTCGGCTCCGATATTCGAGCAAATTTTGTTACATGTGGTATCAAGTGTATTGTTCAAAAGACGTTCTGCAAAACAAATGTCTCTGTATATCTGAGAGTTTTTTGTGCTGTGCGTTGTATTGTAAATTTGTGTTTAAATTGTTTTTCAAAGTATCATCCAAATAGTTGCAGAAAATAAATATTTAAAAAAGTATATAATGAAAATCTTCAATATTTATTTCATAGCTTGTTAAATTCTAAGAAATCTGAGGACTGTACCGGATCATATATAACTATGAGTAAACGCCTCTTCAAGCATGACGGAACTTATATATATATCTATTACCGTAGGTCTGGTCCTCCAAAGCACAAAAAAATTCCATCGTAAAATCATAGTAACTCGATATATTTCTTACCATTATGTACAATATTTAATCTACTGTTATCAAGTCCTGAAAGCCTACTTTACGTAAATTTCTTATAAAATATAAGAACTGATTATCCCCGTGTACTTATATGGTATACTTCATGAAATCAACATTTAACAATGGCCTTAGTCGTCAAAGGGATGCGTCGTTCATTTCCCAAATATTTTACAAATTTTCCATGTATTTTATCAAAGTTATCACAATTTCGAAATTATATGAATGATTCACAACTAAAATTAGATTCTACGATTATTTTCCTTTCCTGTGATGTCTCAATTTCGTAGAACCTTTGTTTCTAATTTATTTTTGTAAAAGAAACAACCTGTGCAAGTAATTTACATTAATCTCTTATGGAAATGTATTATGGAATCCTGGGTTCGAACCCGGGCCTTTACAGAGAAGAGAATAGTTTTCACTAAACCTGGGGGCTTCAGAATCGTAGAAACACAGTGCAGTTTGTTTCAGATCTCTAAGTCAAACCGTTTCTGAGATAAATAGGGGGACGGATGGACGGACAGACAGACATTTGCTTTTTATATATATGATGAATAATAAAGAATCATTTACAACCTAGTTTTTGGTTATGATCAAAGTCAAAATTTCTTGAGTAAAAATTTGTGGTTTCCCATTGGTACTGATAACACATATAATGGCCAAGTCAGAGACACTTGTAGTTAAGGCTGCGACTCCATTACCTACGTGTAGCAAGACAATAGATACTGGAGTACCTACCTAACGTATATTTAAATAAATGTTGAAGAGAAAGGTAAAGAATGTTTAATAGGTAAGAAGATGAAATTTAATAGTGCAAAAACAAGTTAGTGAAAAAAAAGGGAAAAAAATATAAATAAATATTTTTCGAGATGGAAAATTTTGCTATAAGGTTGGCAATGCACATGTGTTGTGTGGTTGCCTGACTTCCATTTTTAGTTGCAAATTTCACATAAACAAAGGTGCATTGAGTTGAATGGCCGGAAAAATGTCTGTTATTTTTGTACAAGTGACGTTAGCTGAAAATTTCGTATTAATCTGCAAGGCAAAAACCTGGTGTGATCCTTGCTAGGTTGGCTAAAATATAGATATAGCATTGAGATGTATGTTATAGGAATGCATCACGAATGTGATGTTATTACTACTACTACTACATACTTACTATGTAAGTACCCTAAGCAAGCAGCATATCGTCTGGCAGGGGTGCATGCATCATGACTCTATTTCTCTAATCGATTACTTTTGACAATAGGTCGTGGAAAAAATGAGTTCTTGGATTGATTCGTTCTAGCATCTATTTCCCTGAGATTTCTTGCAGTATCAGAACTGCCTATGTGGATGCATTATATCACCTACATCATCTGTGAATGTGGTTTCTCTTAGCTAATGCAATAAATTAATCAACTTGTTTAAATATTTTAACTTCTAGGGATTTCCATCCTGCTTCCCAAAGCATCTCTGTAATGCTCACTGATTTATCATTGCAAATCTTCAAAACTATCCCCTTTTGTTGCACCTTTTCTAATTCCCAAATACAACACTTATTGGTAGGGTCCCATATATTACACTCATACTCAAGATGAGGCTTAACTAATGCATAATGGCATCACTAGTGAACTTGTATTTCGCTCCGACCAACTATTCTCCTAACGAAGCCGAGTTTGGTTAAGTGGTTTTTCATATATATTCACACAACCCAACCCAAATCTTTTATTTTATATGTATACATCTAAAAAAGCCGTGATATTGTGGAAATTCATGATAGTACACAGATATTTACTTTTTTCAATGCAATTTGTTTGGGAACTACCTGTTTTGGCTACATAGCTATCATCAGGTTCATAGAACACTAAATAATTAAACAGGCAAATACAAAAGACATTTATTTGCCTGTTTGCTTATTTAGTGTTATGTGAACCTGATGATAGCTATGTAGCCAAAACAGGTAGTTCCTGAACAAATTGCTGTGAAAAAGTACATATCTGTGTAATATCTATATCTAGTTATATGTGATAGCTTATATTCAGAGTGTTTTATATACTGTTTGCAGTATTTTTCCTTTACTTATGTATATCAGATTTTTGAGATTTTTTGATTTTGTTTTTTAAATTAAAGTTAATTTTAGTCATTTATTTTTAGTTATTAATGTAATATTATTAATACCATGTACTATTTCCAGAGATTAGGTGGAAGAGAGGATATTTTGGCCTAACCTTGCCGTAAGAATAAATAATAATAATATATTTTGTATGTGGGTACTTCATGTTATTCATGAGGGCTACTTTAAGATATTTCACTTATTCTCTGTTAATAAGTTTAACCAACACCGACTATGAATAGTCATTAATAGTAGATTATCTAATTTTTCTAATAGAATACCCCAACTGTGTAGATATTGGATGCAAGTTGCTGGAGAAACTGCCCCGTGATCTCGAGTGATGCTCTGAGGCAAATATAATGAGTTAAGATTCCTCCACAACCTACTTCATTGCAATAATGCTTTAATGGGATTCTACTATAATTCTGTAACATTTCCTAAAAATTCCTACCTTTCCTAAGTACCGATTATGTGCATCAACACCAATACATACTCCTGGATTGCTGCGCTGACTTTCTAGGTCGTCCCTCGATGACTTGGCTGATGAGGGAGGGAAGGGAGGGATGGGAGGAAAATCCTAAAGCCCTAAGAAGTGGACCCTCCAAGCCCTTGTGGCGTGCTATGAGGTTCACCTCTGTGCCAAAGAGGGCCCTCTACCACAAGTTCATGGACAAGAAACGACCTCATAGACAAGAAAAGATCAAACAGCTGATTTAGTGAGGGCTAGGTTAGCTCACCGCTGTGTAAGAAGAAGGTGAAAAGAAGGCCCCTGAAAGAGATACCTGCGACTATAGGCTTACAGTAAGCTAGGGTTGAGGAGGTTGGCAGTCTCCTCATCCCCTACAGAGCAGGTGGTTAATACATTTCAAAAACACAGTTCTGCAAATACCACACTCAAAGCAAACTCTTGAAAAATCACAGCATCTGCAAGATTTTAATTTAGTTTAGCAGCAGTTGACTAACAATCACACTGAGAACACCCAAATTGTTTAACCAGAATAACAAGAATTTAAGAATAATTACTTTTAGGCCCACTACCAGTTGAATAAAAAAGTTAGTCAATTTTATTAGGAAAGGCTATTCGAAATATTTCATTTTATGGACCTTCACTTAAAAATAGGAATGCTATGGCAGAAGCAATTATTGGATGAATACCTATGTTAACTGAATTGTATTTAAGTTAATAGGAGGAGCAAAAATCAAAAAGGGAAGGCTCTCTGTACTCACAAATTGGCATCTTAATCAGAAGTTTTGGATGCTGCTTTCTCCTGTAAAAGGAACGAAAATAATTAATACAGAGAATTTCCTTTGAAAATAATTGAAAGAAGATCTTAAATTTTTATGCTTTATAAAGTTTTGTTATTGCTACCCTAAAAACCTCTTCCTTTTCAACCCAAATTAGTAATAAGTTGATCACTGTTTGGAAAAATTTAAAACATTGCTTCTCTGGAACAGTGTACAAGAAATTTAACATCAACATAAATTCTCTTGAGGCACTCAGTAAATTTTAAATTGAATCTGGAAAACACCAAACTAATAGAGTTATCAGAAATTATTAGTTTTAAAGCATCATTTTGGAAACGTATTTTCAAAAAGATTGTTGTTCTTTATTAACGAAAGTAAAAACTTATGAAAAGCATTTGGCATAAAATGTGCTCACGGCTCATGCATGTTATTATAGTTGCAGTAATTACAGAATTAAGTTAGCAGTAAATTAATTTTCAAACAACTTTATCAAATTGGATAGAATGCAGAATTAACTACGAGAATTCCACAGTGTGTCAAATAAATTGCCTGTTTTCCTTTCATTTGGCATCTTCTCGAATGCGCAATTTCAAATCTACGAGAAGTACGGTTGGTCTCCTAGTTGGACATGATCGTTGAAGAATTCATGTATCGAAGCATGTTTCCTGTAAGAGATAATGGAAACTTAGTGGGTTAGTTCCAAAATTCAACAAATATTCATGCACCTAATAATGATTAGCAGAAATTACAGTTTTATATTTTTATTAGTTACATTAAATAAAATGAATCTAATTGATTAATTAATTTGTAGAACAACTTTCACTGTTACTAATGCAATCTCGGCTATGTGTCAGCTCACTGGGTTCTTTATCTTTTAGTGTGGCGTAAAAAGGAACCTATCCAGAGATACTAAGATATTTGCGTAACTAATAAGTTCCTCTATTTGGTTTATGCTCGGCAGGAAAAACAGCATACACGTGCTCTATGTATTGCCCGTATAGCAAGACCTCGCTCGTACGTCAAGTTGAAATTTATTGAAAATTTTTGTTCGTTTTTCAAAACACTCGGAAACCAAATTAATCGCAGACCGAGGTTTGACTGTACAGAACTCTTACGATTGGATGTGATTGTGATTCTAGGTAACTAGCGAAAAATCCAAGAGAAATGAAAAATTCGCCACAGCAAAATAACTCACTAGACGAGTAGTAGATCAGACTACTGGTTGTTTCCTCTGCAGAGAATCTGAGAAGCTAACAGATGTCAAAGCTAAATAGCAAATATATAAATCGACATATGCTGTAACATAACTTTCAGTAGATGAAAATTTCCAACCAACTGTAGTATTTCATAACAGTTGCTGAGAAAATAGACAGTAATAATACCAATATCTCTTCACCATTCTGATAGATTCTTAAATAGTCAATGGGATTCTTAAATAGTCAATATCAATCGATATAGGCGCAGACTTTAGGAAAAGAGGCCTTTCTAGACCTGAGATTTATTGTTTTATTACTAAGAAACTCCTCATCGTGTTGTAAAATAGGACACCTTACAGTCGTAAAAAGTAAAATATAAGTTTAATAAAAGCATTTCTAATGGAAAAGTATTTCCTTTGGTTCATGCAGACATCGATATAACCCGAGTTGTAATTCAATTGCAGCTCTGATAAACGGCAATAGTGTTACGAGATTCTTCTATGGGGAGAGTGTATTAGGGAGAGTGCCTCTAATACTTTTCGAAGTGCCGATCTGGTTATAGTTGGCTGAAAGGAATAATTAATTTCAAGCTATCTCTTTTGCGTAATCGCCATCACCTAAGTGCAACATTTTACACCCCTCATTTGAAATCAAATGCAAGCACAGAATTTGTAAAGATAACGTTAGGAAAGTTTACCTACGCTTAAATGCATGGGGCACGGAAAGATAGTTAAAGTTCCAAGTATGTAATTGAAAATTACGGTACTATTTCGTTTTTTAAAGGGGGGTGAAAACCTCGGAAAGAGTACATGCAGTACAACTAGAATATTGTCTGTAAAAAAACTTTTAACTTGGTCTGTTTTAATAAACCGATTAAACAGCAAGCGCTACGAAAACACCCTAACACTCGAAGGAAACCTTATATTTATATATTTATAATTTCCTTATATAGAAACTTTGCGACCACTCAGATGTTTCTTGTGTTTTAGCAAAAAATGATAGACCACAAAGTATTCCTTCCTTAGAAACTACTGAACTCTCTCTTGAAAAAAAGGTACACAATTTAAATTACTTAAAAATGTTTCTATTGTTATATAATAAAGATACATATAGAAACTTATAAACGTGAATTGTGAGTCTATAAAAATGCAATAAATTTCTTTTTGCTGATTTCAAGATAGTATTCGCTTAAGGGTTCAGCGGGTCCTGGATAAATATCCAAAAAAAGTGCTGGTACTCTACATCATATTCTGATAACATATCTTGATATTTGTATGTATGAAATTACTAAAAAAGCCTTTATACATTTCACTATTTTGGCAATAGATTAGTTAATTAATTGGATGAAAAGACAATTATATTCTCAACTTTAATTCTATTTGGGTGGAAATTCGTTGTATATAGGTATATGTAACATAGTGATAAAATGAGCCTGGATATCAACATCGCGTTTGGTAAACTTCCCCAAGAGTCATGACGGAACTTGGGTTAAGTTGGGTATTAAGCCACTAATACTTTGATAAATAAATAACTCGGGCTAAAATCTTCATATTAACCTATCGAATTAAATTACAAAGTGAGAAGTTCAAGAAATGTCCCTAAAAAGACAACTTGATAACATTTTTATGGAACACCATGCCATAATCCCTTTGTACACCTTAATGTTGCTATAAATCTCCGAAAAATCCACCGCAAATAACTCCTTTTCTTTCCCGCAGTGATAAATTACTTAAAAATGCAGATGACGATGACACTTGATGTGTCATCGTCATCTGTGGAGGTATCTCTTACGCTATGAGATTTAGCGGGCGACTGCTTTTTGGATTCGCAAATTTTGGATCAAAGATGGATCACAACAGCGTGATAAAGATCTTTATTATCTTTCCTCGGGAAAATGAAATAAAATAATTTTTATAAATTTTACTTAAAAAAATTTTGGTAGTCAAGGGTACGGGTTTTTTATAATCACTTATTTCTACTTTTCTCCGTCTTTTTTGACCGAATTCTCGCCATTTCAAATCAAGAACAAGAAAATAATAACTCGTTCTAACTTCGTAGATCGCAGAAGTAGCAAACGCATTTCATTGGGTAATAAGAAATACTCGTATGCTTGACCATTAATAATGTAAAAAATGATTTAGATGTATATCCCGGTAGCCGCCAGTGGTGTATGGCAGGGGGTGTATCAAGACCTTGCCTAACCTACCATATTACAATCTCTGATGTCCTGCGGAAAGAATGACGGAATGATAGTAGCCTTATGATTTAGAGAATAATCGAGATAATAATTTTAAGGCTTTTTCAATGACTCTTGGGGATTGCACACGTTGTTTACTGTAACTAAAGTGTCTTACTTCGTCCAATAGCTCCAAATAGAACGCGTAAATGTCATAGAAACGCACTTCTTTATATTCAAATTAATCCATCTTTACTCAGACTTGATATAATGCTAAGGTCATTCTGTAGGGATACTGGTAACATCTTCTGGCTCAGTCTCTCTGTATATAATAATAATAAATCGTCTTTATTTACGGGCGAGATTGAGACTAATTAGTCTCTTCTAACATCTAACCCTTGTATATGAAACTATCATCACCGGATAATCTAACCCCTCTCTTTACATTATCCAACAGGTCATTTATGTCGATAAGAAATAAAAAAACAGCCTTTCTGTGCAGAGCAACTAATGTGATACGTACGTCGTCTGATAAAATTCCGTCGAAGGCAACTCGCTAAAATTTATTTAGCAGAAAATAATTTATCCAACCGACCTTCTATTATTCTTATGCAATTGGATTTTGAATTAATTTTATGCGGGATATTCTGTGAAATGCTTTAATAAATAATGCTCTTTTCTGTCACACTTATCTACTGCCTTAGCTATATCATTCATAAAAAGGGCTAACAGGGTCTCGCATGACCTACTCTTGCTGGACACCCTAACTTAAGGTTGTAACTAACTCAAACTAATCGCTCACTTTCCAGCAAGAAAGCGCATTATTCAGCTCGCTCTAATACTCCACTAATTTAAATAATTATTACGAAATCCACTACGTCATTTAAAAGAACGATACGAACGAGTTGTAAATTATCAGGAAGTAACAGTTCCAACAAACGAATACGTACAGTACAAAAAAGGATATTTTCGTAAACTACTAACCTTCAACGTTCTTCTGGAAGTCGTCTTCCAGTTGTGATGTACCGTTTGATCGCAGTTTATCTTTAAGCAGACTAAAAACTCACAAGACGAGGAATGACCGCAACGAGAGGGAATCCATTTTATCCATCATCTGAACAAGGAAAAAAATATTTTAATTCAAACAGTAAAAAGTTGTGTAATTTTGGCGGTATACTTGCGAGCAATAATGTCAGGGAACGATCTGTTGCGAGTACTGAGAATTTTCATATTTATTTTCATTACAACGTCGAGCGGCAGAGTCTCTTGCCGACTACAAAATACTACCATGGAATTATATCCGAGGACAATTTAATTAAAAAATGAATGACAGAATTACGATACGATAGAATAGATCTATGAGATTTAGAGAATTACGATGCGATAGAACTTTCTCCTGTAGTCATTCTATGCTACTCACCGTGCAACATAGCAAAAAAACGTTCGCTTCCAATTCAAATTGATTTCGAAATTAATTCTAATAAATAGATACTAGAAGAATTAGGATCGCAGCATGCATAAAGATTTACATTGAATGATAGCTTATTATTAAGTAAAAGTTAAAATTCAGCTGTAAATTTTACGTTACATTTACCGTCAAAGTATTTTCTGAAACGCTCGCGAAACACTACAGTGAAATCTTTTCCAGAATTTATTTCCAGTAATTCCGTTCAGTACTAAAAGAGTAACGAGAAAGTTCTAACACTTACAAGCGGAGGGCTATCGATTGATTGTGGCTTGCAAAAGTCAAACTAGAACGTCTTCGATATGTCATAAAAACTTTTTGAAATGAGAGTTAAGAATGAGATAAAAGCAAAATTTAAATCTAATGATGAAAGAATGGTAGAAATATCGAAAAGCTAACTGATCAAGTCTTACTCAAATTTTAAATCTAAATTCCGTTACAATACCCTTTAGTATATTCCTCAACCGCCATCGAAAATTCTGCCGAGAATTTATTCGAGACATTTCATTCCTTCTCATATTTTAAAATCATTAAAAACTTTACGATTTGATACCCTCCTGTGATCGTCATTTAATCAGTTAAGACGGAAAGGTTACTTAGTTTATTTTATATTTAATACTAATGACAATCAGCTGTGAACAGGACCTAAACTTGACATATTCTCATAGATGGAGGTAAACCCCGAATTCAATACGGTATTAATAAAGAACGAATTTAATGCAAGAGATAACTGATGACATGTCGACTACCTATTATTCACTTAAACTTTAAGGGGTATTATATAAAAATAATACTTCATGCACTTATATTCCCCAAAAACGAAAATTACGTATATATTACAACTTTAAGCTTACAGTTTTGTATAATTTCTTTAAACACTCATCTTAACGTACGAGTATAATTTAAGAATCGTAACATATATAGTAGGAATACATTTAAAGTACTCACCAAATAAATAAAATCCTCGTGAACTATCGGTGATATATACCCGCAGCGAGGAAATGTTGTCTCTTTCGCGAAAAATAATAGTTTCTAAGTAATTGGATACAAAGGAATATTACGTTATACCTGTAACGTTATTCACAGTTAAGTGACTTTGAATTAATCGCAACAGGATAAATTTAAATTCTAACGGTTTTCCGGAAAATGAAGCCGGAGGTCCTTCCTTGACGAAAGTTTCGAAGACTATGAAGTATTCGCCTTTGAAAAAACTGTCGAACAGATTTCTCTACTATGATTGGCTAATGTAGAATTTGACGTCACGACCTCCCCCACCCCACATTTACTTCTAGTCAAAATAGTTTTCGCAAATAATCACCATGATTAAATAAATATTTAATTTAATGGAAATACCTGTAAAAATTAAATAAAATATTTTTGGAAAAGTTAGATTGCTTTAAATTCTTTATTTATAATCTGCGTCAATTTGGAGTTCACCTCGACGTATACCATAAATCAAATCCAATAAAAAGTTCGCGAAATGCGTAAAATTTTCATTTGTTTTTTAAACAACATAATGGCAATTAAAAATTTTATCGATTACATGCAATAAATCATAGTACATTTCTCAATGCTTGGTGATTCCTAACAAAACAATGATTTGCGCATATAATATGTAAATTTACATTTATTTTTATTGCTAAAACGTTTTATCCTACGAGAGTACAAATTTTTATAATCCTTTCGTTGAATATTGCAGGTAATCTATAGTTGAGATCAGTAATGCCTCTAATATTTATTTTCAAATCTTCAGAAATATCTTACCGAAACATATCGTAGTTATAATCTCATTAAGAATGTAGGAAAATAACTATCCCAAGCAAGTAAAACACGTATGTGAATTATAATTATTTTTATTACGTTTATGAATACAACACTAGTGGCAATTAGAATTTGTTAAAATATCATGTATTTTATGTCGTTTTACATTCCTTATATGTTGGGAAGTTATAACAAAAAAATTGAGCATTGTATCGTTGCTGTCAGCTCAATATTTTAACATTCATTGTATTTTATTTACATCAAATTAATAAAAATTAATCCGCTGTATCGAATAAAACAGCTACACTCATGATTGGAGGATTTGAAAATTGCTTTCAACCAAATTTATCATTTTTTTCATCTCTAATGTTCCTTTGCCTTTGGTTTATTCATCTCGAATGCCAGTTTTAGACTTCGTCCATCAGGCAACAGCTAAGGAAAGCACTGGAGAGGGAATGAGGCAATCAAATGAAGATGAGGAATTAGGTTATTTTTATTTGTTTACCTCACCGAACCAGGAGGAATGAGTGAAAAATGTGTACATAAGTTCATCTCAATGCCCCAATGAAATACACTATTCGATAATGAGTGACCAGATTGAATTAAGCATCACTCATACCTCATTTTATCACAGTCATGTATATGGAAAAATGAACAAATGGCAAATTCTCGTTCCAAAGAGACAACTCGCCTATATTCTCATGTGCTTATAAACGCTTCAGAGCATAAACGCGTTAGTATTCCATGAAATAAATCCCTGCGGAGTTAAATAATTTTTTCGATATTCTATGGGCACTAATACAAAATATATATGCTTCATTAAAGAAATATCATTTACTGGTAAATAACTAAGTAATCTTTCTGTCAACTGTCTTGATGGGTGGAATGGTTTCTTGTTACACTACATAAGACTTACTTCTCTCCGAGAAGTTGATAAATTGGTACAGGTGGAGGTGATGGAATGGTTGGGGACAAGAGGGGTTGAGGTTTCGACTAGCCCTCGGGCAGATAATTGGGAGACCTAATAATGGGGAGTTAGGAACCGATGTAGAAAGATGAAGGTAGTGTGAAGGGAGATACGGATTTCAAAGATAAAATGGTTGAAAATCGTATGTCTGTACTCTTAAATACTTTTAAATTAACATTTATTTTAACTTCTTAACTGATGCTAAGATTTTCAATTAAATTGAATGATTCGCCATGAAATTCTTATCTACAAATACTTAATTCTGCAAGTAATGCATGTAAAGTGTGAATAGTTAAATTATGGGTTAAGAAAATCAGAATACACGCATATCTTCTTATTACTCACCAAAATATTATTTTAGATCCACCGTATGTTGTTTAGAATGCGAAAAATAAATCGCGTATTCCTTAATCTCCGGCATGAAGTCCCTCCATCTTCTTTCGTTCCTTTAGATTAAGATTTCGTGGAGTATATCGTTTGCCTTAATAGGTCCACTAAAACTATTTAGCTATAGACACTCCATAGCGCTGTTCTTATTAAAACAATTACATTGAGAAGAACACAACACTTATACACTTGCTACAAAACCGAGTTCCTGATACTGACGTACACTTTTTTCACAAATATTCCGAAGATTGTCACGTAACCCATCTTAGACGCACCTTCGTTGTATTTTTACAGGAAACCGGTATCCTTAGCACTTCCAACTTTTTCTGATCCATTGACAAATAAATATTATTTGAACTTCGTGTGTGCATTGGTTTTCACTGCTTACAAATCTATGACAGTGTTTAAGACCACGAGGGCGTAGCTTTACCGCCTTTTTAAGAAAGAGCGGATTATGGTATTGAAATTTCTGACTGACGAAACGTTCTTATCGGCATGTGATTTCACCCGTTCTCGGTCTCTTTTGTCTCACTTAATGGCTTCTGTCTAAGTTGTGAAGGTGCCTTTCGTATTTTTCTGTGAATGTAGAATTGTAGTGGTACGGAATTTGACGACAGTACAAACGGAGCGTTACATAGTGATTTCTTTAAACAAGTGTGAAAGTGTATGAGTGAAAACACGCATTAATGTGTCCGTACATCGTTACTATTAATCTACTAAACAAATAGAAAGTTCGAATAGTTACGGAGTGATCCAAGAGGCATTCTTCGTGTTCATCATTCAAGAAGGGAATCTTCACTTGTTGGACAATTGACGTAGGATATAGAAGAATATGAAGCTGAGAAAGTAAGAGTAGTGTATTCTGACCTGATACTATAGTACTATATACTTATGCATATGAACGAATTAATAGGGAGAAACTCGTGTTAGTCGTGGCATTGACATTCAACTTCGCTGAAGAATCTGGTAGAAAGACGTGACTTGTGTTAACAGAAGCATGATAATAACCTTGACAATGCAGGAAAGGCATCCAAATCCTGGTGAAAGAATTATCGATAGCGTGATTTAGTAATTGCTTTTATCCATTTACACAATAACTTACTTTATCAACCGCAATGTTGGTCAAAGCCTGTAAATATTATTTATCAGATGTCTTTTTCCTCGTATTTTACTTTATTTCAAATGCCTTAAAACTTCAGCAACAACTTCTTAGATATAAATTTTATTTAGCCCGGCAATCATTACTTTATTCCTTCATTTGTGTTATCTTGTGTACTTTTAATCGAATTACTATCAGGTCGAACAGAATTTCCAAGTTTGGGAAATAAAATATTAGAGATATATCAATTGTCACAAGTATAGGTTACTTGCAATATACGAAGATGGAGTTTTTTTCGAATTCCCTAAAAATTCCTTTTTTTAAATTTGTATTAATTTTCGATTAATTAGTTTTATAAATATAAGTATAATATTAAAGTTCTAATTTTCAAATCTTTTATCTCGTTTTTTGTTTATGGAAAACCAAACTTTAAAATATATGTTACTATTTACTAAATGTTATTATCAACGGATTTTAATTCACCATTAAATTAAAAGGATGTTATACAAAATATTTAATGAGAATTTTATGTATTTCGCGAACTTGTTATTCAAAGTGATTCGTAGTGGGCGTTAGGGAGATTATCAAATAAAAAAGCAAGGAATTTTAAAGCATTCTCAATCTTCCAACAATTTTAATTTTTAATTTAATTAAAATTTCCGTAAATTAAATATTTATTTAATAATAGTTATTATTTACGCAAATTATATCGAATAGAGTGACGATGCAGGGGGTGGGGGGTTGTGACGTAAAATTCCATGCTAGCCAATCACAAAAGAGTATTCGGTTAAACCGTTTTCGCGAAGGTTAAGATTTCAGAGTCTTAAAAATTTTCATCGATTGAAGACGTGTAACTTAGTTTTTCGGAAAACCGTTAAAATTTGAATTCAAGTTTGATAGATTCAAAGTGGATGCGAAAAAGTATTACGTTTAACGTAATATCTTTTTATGAATTACTATTAACTTAGGGTTTTTTTCGTGAATTGATTAAGGGAGAGAAAACGTTCTTCGACGTCTAGATATCCGTTGTCCTTAGCGAGGATTTCTGAAGCTTGGTAAGTAACATAAATTTATAGCACAACACAATTTGGCTGATCTTGTTATTTCTAGGTAATTTTCTATAAGATATAAGATTTTCTATAAGATCGTCTGCTCAAGTAGTTGTATTTTCATTTTCTACTATCATTCATTCCGTTCGTTGTAGTTTTTGTAGAGCGGGATATTAGGACGTTTCTCGTTTTTATTTGACCTTTTTTCGTCAGCTTTAATTATATAACAGCAGGCTTAAATGACATAGACGTCCATAGACATCGTAGGGAAGCCGTAAATATTAGTTTTCAATATTCTTAATATTAAATCACGTCATCCAATATGTTATCCCGTAGCATTATTCAGCAAAAGTTTTGTTGGGAGTAGATATTCCATTAGCTGTAACGGAAATCACCGATTTAAATTTCAAATATGACTCTCCGATAAGTTTTCTCTGAAATGAACCAATTTTCCTTCTTTTAGCTCAACATCAGATTCTTCTTTAGCCCTAATCGATATTTTCTAACCGATTTTGTGTTACTACTCATAAGAATTAAATAAGTACGTTTCATTCGTATTTATGCGTTAAATTTTGAAATTCTCTATCTCATCCAACAACTTCTTTCATTTTGAATTATATTTTCGGAATTGGATAAAATTATTTACGGCAATATAACAGAGGTTATTGGAATTGAATTTACGTTAATATAACGGATGTTCAGGTTCAAATATCGGTACTCGTAACTAAACGCTATTAATAATTATTTTTAGTTTATCGTATTCATTAATCAGTTATTGATAATTATAACTTATAAATTTGCATATCTTTAATTTTTAGATTTTGAAAAAGTAACTTCTCCCTTTTCGATATCCTGCGTGTGGTGTGATACTTGCGTGTGATAGTGAAAGTATTCAAGCGGACCGTCATCGCTGAAAGGAGACTTCTAGATGCTCGATTTAGGTTAGTCTTTAATAAGTTATAATAATATTTCCTTTGCTGCACGTATTGATTTATTATAAACTTTTTGCTGTTAACATTCCTCTCGCAACGTATTTTTAATTTTCAATAACGTGATTGATTCATTATAATTTATTTCAAACAATAATAATATATAAGCTTTATTTTAATTCTCTTATTAAATGCCATATTTTTTATAATTTCTTCTATTAGAAGTGCAGTTAGGATGCCATCCCACAAAAGATGTCATACACTAAAATTAATTTTTTTTATCTGCGATATAACATTTATAAACTTCGGGAAAATATGATCATTGATATTTCCTGTAATTTCAATTTTATCCAATAAAAGTTTGCTTACGATGGAAGCAATTATAAAAATTTCGGCATGTTTCTCTTAGTAAGCAAAAGTCCGTAAGGAGTTTATAACAAACCATATTCATTATATAATAGAAATCGTAGAGGAAGTCAATAATATTCTTAACTAATATGTACCTAATAACTTAAGACCTAAAAACCGCAGCAACTAAGTTATTTTGTGCTGAAATAATATATTTATAAATTAATGCTCTATGACGAGTAATCATTTAAACGATATATTTTTTTTAATGTGGATAAATAATTAAGATTTCCTTAAATCTGACTGTTATATGGATATTAATCAGGAGAGACAAAGTTCAATGGATCAATTTTTTCGCTCCAATGTATCTTATACTGTACCCGGTATTTCCTGAAACAAACCTTTAAATATGTTAACATTATGTTACCCATATTATTGAAATTGGTTGCGGTATGCTTTCAAATTAAACCATAGGGGAGGGATTATACATTCTTATGTTCACACATAATTAAGTATAGGATGTGTACTATAACGAGATAATCTGTGTCAACCTCTCTTGCTAAGGAAAGAAATGAGA
>KZ309338.1:78776-106532 GCA_000376725.2 Ladona fulva | reverse complement strand
CTTCAATAATAATAATAATAAATTATAATAAATTAATAATAATAATTATCATGATTGTCATTATTATTATATACATTAAATGTATTTCAAATTAAAGAAATTTTCTGGGTCTCTCGGATAGCCAAGACGGCTGCGCGTTCGCATTGGTGGAAGTGGCCCCGGGTTCGATTCCCGGTGGAGACCCATATGACCTTAGCTGTCGAAGCACATTTAACATTACTACAATTACTACTACACATTTCTGATACAGACCTCAATGTGCATTTCGTCAATTCAAATCAAATTCAATTTCAATTTTTTTAGTTTTCAATTGTATTGTTATTTAAATAATTCAATCGCACGGGACAATATACGGGACCCATTCATTATTCATCACATAATCCAACGGACGAGAGTGCAGGTTTGGAGAATGAAAATCTCGAATTTCTACAGCGACAAATACGAGATGAAAATCTCATTTTGTCATTTCACCACTTCGTTACAAATACGGAAATGTGAATGTGATTCAGTCTTGAAGATGTGACTCGAGAACCCTTCTAAACATGTATCTACCGCAGAATAATACGTCATGCGTAATGAAAAATTACTCACCATAACAACAGTACGCGATTTTTCCAGTTAAATCTTTGACGACGCACATTTAGTGACGCATGCATTTACCGAGATCCCACGAGTACTTTCCCGACCTTATCATCAACCACGCCTTTGTATTAATTACTCTTGTGCTTCCGACATATTTCGGTAAATACACCTTTGTCTCAGAAGTCAAAGTTTGAGTAGAAGCCTAACGCAGGATTTCAAGCCTGTACGCTCCTCTGAAAATAGCTGTGGAATCGCTCGGAAGGCACAAGTGATCTAAATAACAGTAATCTTCTGGATTCAAACGACCGTCAGACGGAAATCATTTCATCTGTGGATCGCTCAAGTCAATCCGGTAGTTGTCCGAGTTCCGCAATTACGTTATGAAGTCGATTCGAAGTGACTGGCAGTTCCTTCGCTCACATACTTACATGGAAAGCGATGACAATGTTTAGGAAGACTTTCTTTTCTGTCGGTGAACTGGAAAATTGCCTAATTATTATAAAGCGTTTACGTATGAAGCCCAAGAGAGGGAAACACCCATCGAAACAATCATCACTAATGTAAACAAAGCGTTGCGAAGGTAAACAAATGATAATCTTTGACCCAATCTGAACGGCAGCTACTGCGGTCACACGTAGATATCGACGAAAATGTTTGAAAGACTTTCTTTTCTTACAATGAACTGGAAAATTGCCTAATTATTATGAAGCGTTTACGTATGAAGCCCAAGAGAGGGATAGTCACAGCGAAACAATCATCGCCAATGCAAACAAAGCGTTGCGAAGGTAAACAAATGATAATCTTAGTCCCAATCTCAAACGAATTCAACTTCATTTACATTACTTTAAATGTATGAAACCTTTCCCTAGGTTTCCTCATCTCTATTCTGACTTCTTTTAATGGTTCCAATCATATATATATAAAGCAAATGTCTGTCTGTCCGTCCGACCGTCCGTCCCCCTATCTATCTCAGAAACGGCATGACTTAGAGATCTGAAACAAACTGCATTGTATAATTACGATGCTGAAACAACCAGGAAAACTGTTCTCATATCTGTAAAGGTCCGGGTTCAAACCCAGGAGCCCATAATACATTTCCATAAGAGAAGAACGTAAAGTACGTTTTCATGGCTTGCAGAGGTTGTTTCTTTTACGAAATTAAATTAGGAACAATGGTCCTACGAAATTGAGACAAGTGTACATACAAAGAAAATGATCATAGATTCTTATTTTAGTCGTGATACATTCATATAAATTCGAAATTGCAAGAAATTTGATGAAATACTATGAGAATTCGTAAACTTTTTGGGAAATAAACAACCGATCCCTTTGACGACCAAGGCAATTGTTGAATTTTGATTTTATGAGTCATCCCATATAAATACATGGGGATAATCAGTTGGTATATTTTCCATAAGAAATGCACATAAAGTAGGCTTTCATGACTTGAAAACAGTAGAATAAATATTATAAATAATGGTAAGAAATATATTGAGTGATCTTAGGACGGACTGTTTCTAGCTTAGGACTAGATATATACGATAGTAGATATGTTTTTAACTAAATTAAGCTCCGTCATGCTTGACGGGGGCGTTTACTAGTGTTTAAACAGATTGATTGATGGAAAGGATTGATTAATTAAAGAATTCTTAGAGTGTTAACCAAGAAAGTGAGAACTTTTCTCTCTTTTCATTGAAAGGGCAACTGACACACGGAGTGTTCCCAGGTCGTGTCTAATCTTTATCGGTATCTTTACGGAGCCTAGTGCGTTTAAAAGAACACTTGAAGAGTAATCAATATTCGTGTCGGAAAGCTGTCTTCATCTACTGTATGAGCGTAATTGCGGGAAATTTGACTACAGAGCTATTTTCTCTCCGCCATCATTCTTTTTATGAATACATGACTAAATAGAACGTTTCTAACGATTATGATTTCTCGTCACGTATATATTACTGAACTTATCTTTGTTTTATTCTTTGTGTGAAGGTTCTTTCGCGCGTCGAAACCGGTAGCATCGTAATTTTTTTGTTGCTTTTTTACGCTTTAATTTTAGACATGCACAAGTGTAAACATTCTATTTAATACCATAAAATATTATCATAATTTCAAATGGGAAAGTTGTAAATAATCTTCTTTCCTCCATTTATGTCTGATTTATGCCAAACCTTATAAAAAAAAACATTTAGCAACCTTGGTCAAGACATGAATACCAGATAAAATTAGGTATATATACATTCCACTGTTTTTAAGGCGGTAATTATAAAAGATTTTCGATAATGAAATATACATACGAGGACATATACATACAAAATACACAAAATGAGAGATAATTCAAAATTGCTTTGTTTATCAAAGTGGATAATTCAATCATAACATTTCTAAAAAAATACGCTAATATAGGAATGAATTCATCTTTTTAAATGATGGACCAGATCAAATTAATTTTATTTACTAAAAAATAAACTCCAATGCGGGGGATAACGCGTGTCCAAGAACAGAATAAAAAGTTTCTCATCGATATAATAAGATCCACTTTCCACGAGAACACGATGCGTCCAGACAAAATTCTCGAACACTCACGACAAAACTCACATTTACCGTGGCCTCACGACTGATTGATATAAAAGGAAGTCTCTCCGTGGATGGCTCTCTTTGCCAAAGAATGACTTTTCACTTTACAGAACGCACGTTCTTGGCCTTTCCTGTGCAAAGGAGATCAAAATAAGTTGAACACAACCCTTGGCTTTACCTCGATTCTTATCGAACTTCAAGGGAATCTTTAATAGGAAGAATATTTTTATGCTACGAGATGAAACCTTTATACTGTTTTTTTACGAGATACGTATAACTCATTTCTACGGCACTGAAACATGCACACGGTTTTAAATTCGATAATCTGTTCCATTTTATGCAGGCGGACGGTAAGGGCGAACAACAGAGGCAGCCGCCTAGGGCAGAACACGATATGGGGCGGGTATCTGAAGGGCTAACGGCAGCACTTAGGATTTGCGATAAGGGTACATTAAAAGTTCCCGTACATTAAAAGTCAGTAATGCAGCAGTAAAATCAAGTCATTATTGAGGCGTTTTTAAATTGCTTAGCAGAGAGCTTTGGATAAACGTGTTTAACAGCCATAAAAATATTACTAATTGTATTTGCAACAACAGAGTAAGGAATTAAAATAGAAAATTATTTTCGCAGTTGATTGTAAATTGTCTTTTCGTCTAATAGTTTAACAGAATTCTCGGAAAAAACGGGATTAATTTAGATGCATACAGTACAGAATACTTCCTGATACAGTTATTTCTGCTCTTGTTTGCACTATTGCCATTACTGTGCGAGAGGATGGCATAAGATTGGTGTCCTGAAGACCCTGTTTCCTTGAGATTTTGTTCTAATGTTTTATGCATTAACTTTTCCCAAATGAAAACGCATTTCCAAACGAGTATATACGAGGTTAAGGTGAAAATTTCTCGGCCTGACACAGATATGGCGTTCCAATCATCGAAAATTATAACAATACAATAAAAACCCATCTTGTGTTAGCATTAACAGAAATACGAAATCAAGAGCTAACTAAAAGTTGGTTAGTTATGACGATGGCCGAACATGTATTATTTTGTCCCGGTAAGTTTCCGGTAATGTTCCGATTGTCCCGGATATTACGTCATCGAAATTGTGAACTTTTGCGATTGTGCAAAATTTTTCTCCGTATTCCTTTTGCATAAGAAGCACTTGACACCGCGAACAAACACATTTTCGATTAACCTCCCTTTCTAAGGTTGACTGAACAGTCGGAATCTTACAGGACTCTTACTAGATCGATAAAGCCAACTGATGGTTGTAATAGTCAAACGAAAAGCACACCAAAACCATCAAAGAAAATTTTTCTGAGGACTCTGAGAATCTTACAGGACTTTTACTGCTGAAAAGTCAGCGTAAGAGTCTAGCAGCGTTTTTGCACGAGAAGGTTCTGAAAAATATAACTGACAGAGGATATTTTAAAGTACTAAAGCGAAGTTAATTCGAATTAAGTTTTGTATTAAACACAACTGTGAATGGAGATTTTCAGTCTGCAACAGTACTTACTTTCAAGTGCCTATTTCATCTATTAATTTCAACTTATAATATGTTAATTCGTTTTTGGCTATAACCATAAAAGTTCGTATTCGTTTCCTGTAAATAATCTAACAATACCCACGCGTCGCTATAAACAAAATTAACAGTGATGCGCTACCAAAAATCTGTATGTCTCAAACCCGAGCTATAATAGTTCGAATGAGAAAAGACCGGGACGAAATAGGGATCTTACTACAACATTTAAGATCTGTAAAAATGCTACTTTTATATTAATGTATTCTAATCGAAAAAAATGCATCCTAATTTAAAAATTTTTCCTCAATAATTGTCTATTCTATGTCACTCCTCGTTTATTTTTCTGGCTCGGGCCAAAGATGACGCATTAACGTGGATGAGACACTTAGACTGGGTCAGTTCAGCGCTAAACGGGATCTATGATAAAATAATGTTTGATGATCCCTTTCACTCGGGATTTTCTAACATTAGTCATAGTCATTCAACTCATCATATCCTCTTCGCTTTCGCTAACGGATGTTCCGATATTAGCTCAACCTACTCCTGAAATATGTCTCCAGCGTCACACCAACAGATTTCACTTAAAAAGCCTATGTTCTTAAAAGGAGAGAGGTAATTTTCATTGAGTTCATTGAAGGAATGTATCTTAGAGGATAAGCGTAAACTTTCCTCATGTCTGCACTTGTCCCATTTTAAGCCCTGAAAAAATTCAAGTGTTAACAATTGATGGAGGAGAATTAGTGTTTTACAGCTGTCCAAGCCTCTCTGTCACCTGTCATTTGTTTTATTTCTTCACAGAAACGTAACTATGCCAGGGCTATGGCCCTTCTCAATTTTTTTGGTCCCCCTCCACCCACCTACTTTTATCTATTTTTCCTTGATACAATATTCTAAATTTACAATCAAGAAGACCTTCGAATAGTTTCTTTAAATAGAAAATCAAAATTTCTTTATTTTCTTACAGTTCTATATTTTATCCTTCCAAATATGCACACATTTTTTAATAATATATATTATTTTTTGATTTTGGTCATCAAACCTAACGCATAAGCCTTTTTGATTTTCATTGACTTTTTATACACCCTCTGGTGAAGACTATCTTGTTTCTGTTTCATAATAATTCCAGACTTAAATACTTTCCATTACCCACCTCTCATAGTTTAACCTAGGAATTCCTTCCTTCTGCACATTCCAAAACTGTTTCCAGAATACTGTCATGCCTTAATATGAGCCTAATTAAATTTCCTCTTTTTCTATTGATATTTCTTATAGACTTATATGTTTCTTGGATGACTTTATCATAGGTTAATCATTTCTTATTAAGAATTATGGTGATGTCCTACCAGGAATTGCTTGAGATGTTTCGTTAATAATTTTTTCTTTTTAAGGACTTTTTCTTAGGTGAATTGGTCAATTCATTTTACTTTCATCATTCTTCTGTAGTACCACCAATTCATTGCTTTTATTCTTCTCTTCTCTGCTCCAATCCACAGCCGTACAAAAGGACACTTCAAACACAAGTTTGTTATGACCAGCTTCCTTACATCCAAGCTTGCATAACTAAATCCCAGCATTACCATCCTATTATTTGGTTGTCATATCCAAACTTGTAAGTTTATCATAAATCTGAAACACATGCACTCCTTTTAGGAATGATAAGCCCTGCTTTTGCAGTGTCTATCAGAAGATTTCACATTTTCTCCATCCTTTAATTACAGTCGGATTGTGCAGATTAAATCCTTTTGCCCAATAAATGTAAATGTTGTATTAGTAGTTATAGAAGATGTTTACAATGATTTCTTTCATATACAGAAAACTGATTAATTTCTTTTCAGAAAAAATAAAATCCCAAATGATAGAATGATCCATTGGAAATAGGAAAAATGGCAAAAGGTAAAATAAAGATGAAAAGATAAACATAACAATTCACTTAAAATGAAGGGTGTTTTGCTTATGCTCAGTTTGCAGGTAAGTGTATTTGTGTACTCTAACTCAGTTGTGAAATCTTAGCGCAGGATTGGGATGTACATTCTTGGAAAGTGGCTCAGGGTGCAACTTCTGAAGGACTCCTTGTTAACTCAGATACTGGATGAAATAGGGATTATTCAGAATCACTTGCTAGTAGATCCATTATATATATTATAGAAAAGCTAATGAAGCTGCAATTAGATCAATATGTTGGCTCTGTCCACCCAACTATAGAAACACTTGTATTGGCTGTAATCTTACATGTGAACCGTTTGAAATATACTATTTATAGTATAGATTACCATTGAAGCAAAGAAAACGTTTAAAAAATATTATCTAAGAATGGTTGAAAACGATACCTTCCGAATTACTTCTTAAATGCACTATTTTCCTTTTACTCTTTCAAATTTCTTAAGAAGAAAAATATCCATTCCCAAGATTGTAAAAACCAAAGAAATAGTCATCTAACAATAAAAATTTTTGAGATGTATACTCATAAATATACAAGATATTGTTTGGATTACACCTGTCAATGAAATGGGGAATTTATTAAGGCACTTTAACTTTTTTTTATTTCCCAATGAGGTTTTTCAATATCAAATACAATCTTCAGAAAAAGAGAGCTTAGGGACTTAGTGATCATAATTACATCTACATTTGTAAAATTTAAATAGGAGATTTCATAGTGAACTTTGCATTTTCCTTTCCTCTTCATGGATGGCTGCTTAATAAATATCAGTTGAAGGACTAGAAAATTAAAACATTGTCATTTAATTACATATGCTATGCTTGCCTACAAGCAATGCTATCCATGAAATAGGGTTACAAAAAATGATGTTTTAGTGAATTTAAAAAATCCATGGAGCAATAACAGTTATATAGACAACATTTAGCAAAGTGGCATTTGAGTTAGGTGACATTTGGCCTACATTTTAAATACTTTACTTTCATTCCCATACACTATCCAAGCATTCCCTTTTTGTTCTTTTCACATTTTATATCTCTTTTTTTATCAATCCCATTCATTATGTTCAAACTCCTCTTTCTTGCTCACCCTCTTCCTTTGCAACATTAATTATACACTCCCATCATAGTCTATATTTCTCACTCAAAATTGGTTCATAAAAATCCAATTAAATGTACCACAACCCATTCATATAGTCATGCCCATCACCATGATATTCAAGCTCATTTAGTACACAATCATCCATTACCCAACCATGTCTTTCCTATTTTTGCCACATATACTCCTCATATAACCCATTCCAACAACATTAAATTTTCTCTTGCACTTCTCCTGATATTCCCAACCATTAGCAGATCCTGGGAGGGTGAAAGAGGCTATCACCCTCCCTTGTTGACTTTGTAGACTATACTAACAGTTTGTCTAGGAACTTGAGATAAAATCAGATTGTGCAGTTTTCCCACATAACTACAATTATCACAAAAACAGTATTTTAAAAGTTGATTGGAGATGAATTCATAAAGATAATGTCTTAAATTGCCCCCTTGGCCAATTGTCCCCCCTTGGAGAATTTCAAGATCTGCCCTTGCTCATATTTTAATTTGAAAAGGTGGGTACAAATATACGTCCATATATAGCCAATTTAACCTCTTCAACTTCTCCCATTCAATTACTGAATACAAACAACCAACCACTCTTAAAGCTACACTCACACAACATTCTCTCTACAATAACAACCATTAATCAAACATCATGAAGTTTAAACCTCTCAATTTTGCCAGGATAGAGGTGGTTTTAGTTCTGGTCATAGCCTACGCAACATACAGCCTTTGGGTCACATGAGCCAAAATGGCTTTTGGAAGTTATGCTTATTTGCAAAAACTTAAGATTGAAAAAATTGAAGCATTTGGAAGGCTTTTTAACGATATTGACCTCTCATTTAATTCAAAATTGCAAAAATCTTGCTGAAATAAAATCTAATTAATCACATTAATTATTCATTCAAGATTTTGTTTAAATGTTTTTTATAAATTGTGAAAAAAACATTAATTTACCCAAAAATCTTCATCAGTGGTCAGTGATCACTTTTTGCCATATCTGACCCTCTGCCCTTACGCTCTTTTAAGTTTAGCAGGTCTGCTCTAGGCAAAATATACTACTGCCTAGGGCATATGTAGGTGGGAAACTTACAGCCTTCAGGCCAAATGTATCATCTTTGGTTGTTCTATGTGGTCTCTTAAACACCTTCTGAAGCAAATATAATAAATACCTGTACAACGACACCTCAGCTAATGCAGGTAATTATTTTTGGAATCACATTTGCTAGACAAGATCATTGTTACCTTAAACATGATGTTATCAGGCTTCTTTGATATTTAGGTCTCTTCTTCTTGCTATTTTGAACATAAACTACCCATTTGAGTTGGTGGTTGTTCCTAATATGATGTGGTCAATTTCTTTGCTACATATGCAGATGGAATAGATAAGACACTGGAATGGCCGGACCATTCATAGTAGCAGTGCTTCGACAGCTAAGGTCATTTCGCACCCACCAGGAACCGGACCGTTCATGTTTGCTGCTTTATGTTAGTGCATGCATTCATGAAGACATTTGTTAGCTCAGTCTGAAAAACAGCGAAAAAAATATTTGTTAACCAAATAATTCATCAGCAGGGTCACTTGCTAGGCGAGATGAATTTAAGTAATTTTGTTTCCCAGTCTTATTAATTTCTCTAAGTGAAATGGAAAATATTCTCATTTAGTCCATTCAGCAAGTGCGTAAATTTTCTCATGTACATATTTTATGCTAAGAAATTCTTCTCGGGTAGACAACCGGGTTAGTTCTTCGGTGTAAACCGACGTTTCGGCAACGTCCTCTGTTGCCATCTTCATCCCTGAAGATGGCAACATACACTGGGAAAACATCAAACTCTTCATTACATATTTTATGTTGAAGTATTTGAATGTAGGCAATACATTACTCAAAAGTTGCCTGTTGGTTTCACATGTGGTCTAACTTATGTGACTGAATGGTAAATGTAGCCTTCCAATGAAAAATGTTCCCTACCTAAGCATTTGTTAGGAGCCTTGTACATACATGCATACCTTAAAAAAATGGTTTAATCGGCAACTATGGTCACATGATGCTGGTCATGGTGTGAATTACTTCAGAAAACAGTTGTCACAACCAATTAATTCTGTTATTCCCTCTATTTACTTCAGAATATTGGAAGCTAAACTATTGTATATATATCAGCCTCAAAACTTTAGATTTGTTAAAGAGGCAATAATTAAAAATCTGAAGAAAATCCTTTCCTTGCATTGGATAGTGTCAGGATAGTGACAGCAAGGTGCAACTTTAGCTTCACAAATAAGGAAAAGAACTCCTTGGATTATTCTGAATCGATTGAGGAATTTTATACAGTGAAAAGTAGGAAAAGAATATGATTATGTTTATGCTTCAAGAAATTATGGGCAACAAATCTCTGAAAAATACTTTGTGAATGTGTGTACCTTGAAAAAATGTTGTGACTGCAATGAATAATTTACTGTGTGAGATCAATCTTAGGACTTCATCTTCCACTGGTATGAATGCAATCCATTTGTTAAGGTTTGCTTGGTATGTTTCATTAACTCAAAAACTTTATTTGCATCACCGTAACAGGTCAAGGAACCTAGCAAAATCCTGCGACCTAGTACCTTGTTAGTCTGTCCCTGCAATACAATCAGAGAACAGGTGCTAACATTGGGATATATGGCTAAAGCTGAGGAAAAAACATAACAAATATTTTGTATGGAGTATCATAAATATATATTAAGGACCATAAAGGAGCCACAAACAAAAAGTAAATTGAAAGACATGGCAGTTATTTGAGATGATAAACTGAAAAGATCGAAGATAGATAAACAATAAGATTAAATTCATCAAGCAATGATGTTGAATTACTTATTTAATAAAATTTATTCATGATTAGGTTATCAAAATCATCGACAATATCTTCTTCCAAAATTATATTAAAAAATTACTGGTTTCAAGGTAGCAACCTCACCATTAGGACTGATGATGAGTGTGGTAGCATTGAAACCAGTTGCACGTTCTGGTATTATATTTTTAGAGCTAGTGAGATTTGGATTATAATTTCATTAAAGAAAGAGTAAGAAATGAGAAGAATAAGAGAAGAAAGAAAAACAGAAAGAATTAATCAAAGAAGATGAAAGTATTAGATGTTCTATAGGATATAATTTGTACAAAAATTATGCACAAAAGTACAGGTACACACATAGTAAGGGAGATATAGAATGCAGAATAGTATATGGAATACTAATGGATACTGGGAATGGGTAAAACACATAGAGATGAAGAGAGAAAGACTGAGAAAAGAAAGATCATTATGGATGAATTACTTTAATGGATACTGATATAAGGATGCCTTTGTAGATGACGCTGAAAAGCAGATGTCTATCAGTAAATTAATCTGAAGATTGATCAGCAGGGATCATCCTATCTGTTTTCCTGTCACTTATCTCCTAATTTCTGTGTAATTTCCTTCTTAATCATCTCTCATTGCTTTCCCGGGATTGCAGTCTTTCTAAAATATTACAAGGCCCCTTCAATGGTAAAAGAGCTAGAGAAAGAATAAGTCAATGGCTCAACCAAGTGAAGATTTTCACCTGCCTGATGCTAAGATGGTGATGAGTGCTTGAAGTCCTAAATGAACCAATGCAATCATTTTTTTCTTTTGTCTCTACCCATACTCCTGATCTCCCCTTTCTTCCCCCCCTTCTCTTACTTTAAATAGAGCTGCAACAATTTACCATGCACCTGATGATGGCATAGTACGCCAAAACCAGTTATGTTGGGGTTTTTGCCAATTTTGGCACAAACTCTCAAAAAGGTTGCCTACCCCAGACCTAGAGCAGTCATGAATAGTGCTGGAGACATTCATAATTATTTGCCCACATTTTTGCTATAGCAATCACTTTCAATGTCCAGAGTTAAACAAATTTTGCATGGCTAATTTTAGTTTCAATGAGCTAAAACAAATAGTTTAATACAAAATGGTATCAGTTATCCAAATTACCAGAGAATGTAATGAAACACTCTGCTGTTTGCAATACTTCCTGAGACACAGCTAATCACAATGTATCTTGAGGAAAAGTTATTGGTTGTATGTACACAGAATAAGGTAAAAATTTGGATGATTATTGTTAAAGAAAAATTAATTCATTCTTAATAGAGGTACAATACCATATAATAATATAGAGCTCACTTCAATAAATATTATACAAAAAAGCAAAGCAAGAGTCTAGCATACTGAATAGTACCTGCAAAGTATCTTGTTAATAAAATCAATAGTAATGAATTATCTGACTTTATTGAAAGGTTGACTGGTTTGAGAATAACCTATCAGACTTGTGGACATTGGAAAGCAGAGTTAATTTGGATTCCAACCAACAAATTATGAGGAAGTAGCACAACAAAATATGTGTGGTAAATCTTAGAGATCACACTGAAACCAGAAGAGGGTTAAAAACTTTAGGTTTATATTGTGAGACTCCCCATGAAAAAGCTCCGTGATTATTTGTCCTACATGCTGGCCACCATTACAGTTTGTTCTTAAAACAAGGTATATTAGTTGTAAAACAAGTTATTTCAGTTGATCGGGATGATTACCATAATAATATAATAGTGTTCTCGCTGATCCTCTTTACACATAAAAACAGAAAGAAGAACAAGTTCTATTCAGAATGTCGAATCTTAGAATGTGAACAAAGAAATGAGATTTTAGCATCAAGCCCTGATACATATTTATGTTTGAATGATCTTATTATTCACAGTTACTCCTATTGGAATAAAAAACAATCTTGAAACACTTTGTTTAGTAAACAGCTTAGCTTGGCATTCATCCTATACTCAATCCACAGGTTGTTTAAGGTCAAAAACATCAGCAATAATGAATGAAAGAATAATGATAATTTTCACAAGCTCAACATATAAATAGATGCGTTATAACTTTGAAATATCTCAAATAAACTCAGTTTCTTTCCTTTATCTCTTAACACTTAAAGGCGCAAGAAACTGCAGAAGCTACCTATCTCTTGAAAGTTTGCACAATGCGAATGTTAAGCTTAATTATCCGGAAAATGAATTTTTTTGTTAATGGCTAATTTTTACATAAACAATTTCGGCCTTTTCTTATTTAAGTTTAAAGCTTTCAGAATAACGTTAAAAATATTTAATGTTTTAAACATACAAATTTTACAAAGTGATTATTTGAAATTATGTTATTAGGTAATATTTTCTGGCATTTCTAGTCCTTGTATAAGTACTCTCGCACTAGGGATTTTCTATAATCACATGATGTCCTCTGTATGCACAGATCATAAGCGAAAATGGTCCGAAGATTAAAAGAACCTAAGCCACTTGAACTGTTCAGAGACCAAGCCACTTGAAAGATGTCTCCCTCAAGTGATTCAATGCAACAGCCATTAGAAAAGACAGATTANACGTTAAAAATATTTAATGTTTTAAACATACAAATTTTACAAAGTGATTATTTGAAATTATGTTATTAGGTAATATTTTCTGGCATTTCTAGTCCTTGTATAAGTACTCTCGCACTAGGGATTTTCTATAATCACATGATGTCCTCTGTATACACAGATCATAAGCGAAAATGGTCCGAAGATTATAAGAACCTAAGCCACTTGAACTGTTCAGAGACCAAGCCACTTGAAAGATGTCTCCCTCAAGTGATTCAATGCAACAGCCGTTAGAAAAGACAGATTACAAAAATTTTGTTTCCTTTTCCTATATTTCCATAATAATTATGAGTATAAATTTAAAAAAATCAACGCAAAAAAATCATTAGAGAATAATGGAAGTGGTGGAGGAATCATTGATTTTTTTCTTATTTTCCTCAGTTACTATTATGGAACAATAGAAAAAGGATGCTGAAATTGAATTCTCTTTGCACAAACTGCTACGAGGAATGCGATTTTGGGTTAATTTATCGCTACAGGTGAAAAAAGGAGTTTCTGGAAATTTGGGCAGTATGCAACCCATCGAGCATTAAACAAATTCTTATTTTTTTAACTAAAATAGGTGGAAAAATGTAGTTAATAACAACAACACATGAAAAACTAAATTATTAACCCAAAGGATTTCCTTGGTAGAGGGGGTTGGGAAGTATGGATCCCACTGCGCGCTTAAGGGTTAAAATGAGCATAAAATATGATTCTCTTTTTATGCATGATAAAGATATAGCTTTTGATTAACAACAAGAGTTCTACTTCTACATAAATCACCAAGTGGTTTATGTTTTCACACAAAGAAGTCTGGAATTTTTCTAAATTACTGTCCACAGGAGGTTTTTAGAGGGGTTTTCCTCCCATCCTTGGGCAAATGCCGGACAGATCTGGTAATTATTTTTTTTGCTTTCCTCGACCGTTGCCACCTGGTCCTCTGACCAAATTGCAACATTTTACTATTAAATAAATAAATAATGAACAAAATCAACCCGATGAATTAGCAAACATTTTCATCACTATAATATACTGCTTTTACGTATTGAATAGCTGCAAACTATAGGAGATTAATAATTTTATCGATGAGATCAAGTTGAAGGTAAAGCACATCTACAGTACAGCACAGCACACCTCACAGCAGTGCTAATCTGATGGATATCGAGGTTTGAGTGACACTTAATAATGGCATTTGTTATGATTCCTTTGTTGGATTCTATGAAAAGTGCTAGTCAAAGGGCAGTTGTTCTGTAGATGTTCCACTAGTTGAATTCTGTATTGGCAAGGAAAATAACAGCAAACTAACACCCTCCACAGTTCATTCATTCCATCTTCCAAGTTTAAGGCCCAGCATTATAACGTATACTTAGCATTAAGTTATCTTTGCTTTAGGTCTGCATATTACAATGGTTTGTTAGAATTAAAGTGAAGATTATGGTTAACCTCCTAAATGTACGATGGATTATCACGTAGATTAACTATAATCTTCAGTTGAACTCTTAACAAACCATTAAAATACCAGGCCCTAAAAAGAAGATTAGTTTAATTCCATTCTAACTATACATTGCACTACCTAAGGTGGCTAATGGTTAAGTAGATGATGATCCATCCCTGGGCTGATGATTTGGCATACATAATAAATGCAAGAAATGAGTTTATTTCTGATTTTCAAAGAATCTATGAGGACTATTAACTCCAATAAATCAAAAAGATGTGATTCATTCCCAAGCGCTCAAAAATAATGTGAATAATATACTTAATTCACCTAAGAACTTACAAATGCAAGGGAATATTTTTAGAATTCCTGGAAATTTTTATTCATAAAACACCACACTATACAATCACCAAATAAAACACCACTTAAAACAAGAGTTTCGTTTTTTCTTTTAATATCAAATCAACTTACATAACAAAATAGTGACTCGTTAAATTGTTTTCATTTGTAGATCAAATTTGTCAGCAATCACAAAGAGAAATCCATACTATTTTTGTGCCTACTCAGATATTTTAAGCAATTTAGCCCTGTCTTTAAGAACTTTAACAGAGGGAATTCGGTTCAGTTTGCGATCAAACATCCCATAAGCTTCCTCTAAGGTAGAAATCCCATGAGCAGAGGTTGACGACTGCCACTCCTGATATTCAGCAAGCACTTTCTTTCTCAGCCGTTTAATTAAAAGTTCATTTTCAGGAGCAGCTTGCAATGCACTCACTATTGTCTTTTCCCATTTAAACTTCCCTTTGGGAACTTGAGTAACACCATTCACAGGCTCTTCCACATCTGGAAAATAATATCAACAATGTAAAAATTTTTCAGCTAAGTCTAGCAGCATCTTATTGACTATCTACCGAAGAAAATAGCCAATTATAGAAAATCTCCAAGTGTAATCTTGTGGAAGTCTAGAAAATGAAAGCAAAACAACTTCTAAGGCTTCAGAGGTTATGGCAATGTCATTAGCAAAGGAAGCCATTGTGATGCATTTGATTTGCAGAGTTAATCAGCAGGCTGTTTAATTTACATTATAACATGCTTTTAACTAATATTGTTTCGAAAGAGAACATGATTTTCCACAGTAGAACACTATATATTGAAGAAACTTCAAACTTAATTATTGGTTTACTTGTAACCGATACCTCAACAATGTTCATAATTAAAATAAAATCCCTTTTCAATTAAATTCATACTTGATGTAAATGTACTGCTAGGATCAATATAAAGTGCTAAAATATCACAATCTTACCAAAATAGTCACAAGCTGAGCAAAGGTATCTTAGCACATGGAAAGCAGGCAATAACCACAAGTTAAAAACCTGAGCCAAATAAGCAGTTAGCAATAGTTTTCTATCGCCTGATGGCTTTCATTTTACTTCTAACGCAATCAATAGTCACATGGGTTTCTAAGTAAATGAATATGAGTAATAAGCAGCACCCAAGAACTTTACCTTTTTCAGTAGCCTGCACGTCTTCTATTTTATCTTCATCTTGCTTCTCAGCATCTTCACCTTGACTTTCTTTATGTTTACGTTTCTTTTCTTTTTTCTTTCGACTATCAGCTTCTTCAACTACATCAGACTTCTCCTCTGCATTTTTCTTCTTCTTTTTCTTTGATTTAGAATCGTCCTCTTCCTCTAGGATTTCCTCTTTCTCATTCGCGCCATTAGCAATACTTTGCAATTCGGCTTCATACTTTTCTTTTTTCTTCTTCTCCTTCCTTTCCTTTTTACTGAGCTTCATGTTTCCTTCACTTGTGCACGTTGCATCTCCTCCGCCTTCTTTTTCTTCGACCCGATCAACATTTGTTTCTTCCTCAGCAGTCGCCTGATCCACCTCCAACATTTCGACATCTTCTGTCATTTTCCTCTTCTTTTTCTTCTTCGATGCAACTTGTTCTTCATTTCCTACTGCGTCATCATCGGCACTGATCGCATTCCTTTTGAGTTTCTTCTTTGAATTGACTTCCGTCTTCTGAGGCTTCAGATCATTCTCGTCACCAGCAATTCCATCAGTAATTGCTTTTTCTTCTGATATTTTTTTCCCGCTTTCTTCGTTACCTTTGTTATTGACAGTTTGTTTTGTATCCGCCGCGACTGGCTTGTGTTCTTCTAGGAGCGCCCAGACCCTGTCTATTGTTCGTTGTTCGGTATACCCTCTCATAACATTCCTAACAAAATTCTGAAAAGGTATAAATTTTAGTTACGTATTATAACATATAGATATGCGCCTTAAAATACAATTGGAATCATTCCAGGGGGTAAATAAATCTTTACGAAAACAATACCTCAAACTTTTTCTTCTTCCTAGGAATGTTCTCGAAGTCTTTCATATTTTCCAACATATTCCTTTCTTGGGACGTTAGTGTCGATCCTTTAGTTTCAATTATCTGCCTGACTGTTTCCACCCATTGCAATTGCTTTTTTTCTCCTTTACCTACGGAAGAAGTGTCATGCAATGGTTTTCCGGAGTACTTTTGATCTTCCGAAATGCATTTTGTGTGAGACTTGTAGTCCTCTCCACTATTTTAAAACGAAAGATTAAATGAATCGTTAGTATTGATTATTAATATATAAAAGTACTGAAGGAGTTGTATATACCAAAATAATCCATAACTTGGTTACTTACTAGAAATCCTTCTGGCAATCCATACAAGATAGGGATGGATTTGCATGGCATTCTGTGGAATAATGCTTCTCTACTCTATTTTTCTTTAGTGAACTCCCACAGTGGTTGCAAGTGAAAAACACCATTTTGAGCTGCAATAAGTTATATTAAATTTTCGATAGCAGCATGTGAACATTCGAAGCTACAGATGTAAACACGTGTTACTAATGCCGACAAATTCAACTAATGCAGTAATACTGTAGAAATTATGATGAAAGATAATGTTTAAATTAAAGATATATACTTCAAGTGATTCATATTATACAAAAGAATGACTTTTAACTGACCACACTAACCTTCTTCGTACAGTCGGCAGTTTGTCCAGGTTTATACTCCACACGTGAAAAATCACGAAATTCGACTTTCAGCTGTTTCTCTAGAAATTAATTTATGTGGAGTTTACTTTGAATTCTGTCTTATTTGTGCATGAAGATTGTATTTATTTTATTTTAAAAACTATTGTTTGTGGTACGTTAATTTTTTTCTGATTTAATTATAATAATTTCGTTAAAATTTGATGAAGTAACTCTCCGGGAGACTGGAATCTCATGATTTATTCAAAAGAATAATAAACAGGTGAGAAATTTAGACGGAGTTCGGGTGTGTATCTGCTTGGAGCAGTTGAATATCTTATCTAGTGGTGAAAGATACAAAAAAGCGTATCCAGGGGTTTGATGTTTTCAGTGGATTGGGACCAGTTTTGACCAAAAGCCTTTCTTCGATCAAAACAGTAAGTTACTTTCATTCCGTCTTATTTGGCGTTGTTTACTCTAAAATAACTTATGACAACATTTCTGTATTTTCAGTAATGAATATCCGTCGCGCTCAGAAGAAAAAGATTGCTATAGTTTGTATAACTGGTCTATCATGCTGATCCGATGGTAGTGTGGGAATATGTTGCAGATTTCAGTAACATGAAGCAGCTGAACCCAACTATGTAAGTATTACTTTCGGTTTCTCGGAATAAATTAGTAGTTATGTGTAATGAATTGTATTACTTACTTTCAGAATCAACTTTGATATAATATCAGAGAAAGGAAACTACGACCACTGGGAGTATATTACTGAATATACGGAGCATTTGTCGCAATTACCATTCATTAAGAATAACAACGAAGGTCATTTTATCATCAAGCCTGACGGGAATGAGTATTTGATTCTCTCACATCATAAAACTTGCTTCTTCTCTTATTTTTGTGGTGAGTGTTGGAAAAATGTAGATCTTAATCAAAGGTTTGCACCCTTTTAATCGTACATAATTTTTTTTAGTGAAATCTGACTCAGAGTTCCGGTTTTCCATCGATTCCGGCAAGACTAATTGTACTGAATTGGTTACGTATGAGTGCCCGTCCCTCCTGACATCTTTCTGCCGGAAGGAAGTGACTTTTCAACGACAGGCGATAAAGGCGAATCTTCAGCAGCATTTTTCTCGTTTCAACTCTTAACTGATACAGCCTCTTTAATTGAAAAAAGTTCAGCCAGAGCATCAAAACCCAGATATTAAGAGAATGGTAATGGGTTTCCATTGCTCTCGATTCGCTCTCTAGGATAAATAGCGAATTTCGTTTCGGAGATGATGATTGCCGAAATGTGGCCCTTATCTCTGAAGATAGAGAGTCCGGAAACGAATAATTAGTTTCCATCAGCTTAGACGCATGCGTTACTTATAGAATGTTATATGTTGCCAAATATGCATTTATTTTGTTGTAGGGACATTAACAATGAGGATTGTTTAGAAAGATGACAAGTTCCGTTTGGAAGTATCGTGAAGTAAATGTCTCTAATGTTTCTACTTTAATATATTTTATATCTACAGTATATATTCCTGATTTTTAGAATTCCAAGTCACAATATATTGATATTCAATCAATTTAGTATTTCTTATACAAATGAAATTGTATCTATTTTGTATCCTTTTCTGATATATTTTATTATGAAACCTTGTTGGCAAATTATGTACTGAGTAATTTTTTGTCACAATTTACTTACAGTCGATCAACTTCAGCTAAGACGAATAAAATATTTTTATATTTCAGCATGTTTTCATATTTACACACTTCCTTACCCATCACATTGTCATTTTAGTTTCTCCAACTGTTTCTCATCTATTTGTCCTGCACAAAGCTGCTGAAAACTTCTTGAACCTTATCGAATCGATGAAGATTAGACTGGTGCTATCACAGAAATAAATATGCTGAATTTTGAGTGAAGAATTAAGAAATTCAAATTAATGGAGTATTTTAAAGTGAAATATCTGCCTCTAGGCTTAATAGTATTCCGTAAGGTTCTACTTGAGGGAAATGTTGAGAACATAGGTATAGTCTGACAGAAAATATATTCAGGAAGACAATTTTGGTCTCTAACTAAATCTTAGTAGATTGATTTCCAATTTATTTTACCTTGACATTATAAATAAGATGGAAACAATATTATTTTACAATTGTTTTAGAAAGATTTCAAGGTCTTATTCAACCTCTGAAAGGCCTTGGGTAAAGGTAAAGACCTAATGATTGCAGCCTCCAAGACTTTATAATTAGAATATTGAGTTAAAAAGCTGCATTCCAAAGCCAAATCAACTGGACTAGACCAGGGATAGATATAATTTTGAAGTGAAAGTGCCAAAGTATGATAATAGTAGAATAGCAAGTTAATGTGGTGACAAACCGTAAATGTTGATATTATTTATCATGTAATCAATTGCATCAAAAATGGGATTAAGATGTTGTAAGCAACTCAATCATTACCAATCAACAGAGTCCACATTTATTTACTCTAATGCTTCATACTTTAAGTAAAGATAACAAGGATTGTGCTGTAAGATTTCCATGTGCCAAAATAATTCTCTTCCTGTATCACTTTGAGCATGCATGCATTAGCTCCCTGCCCCCGAACTATGCCTTACTAGATTGAATTTCATTGAAAATGGGAAAATAAAACTTTTATCAAAGCAATCAAGTGTTGAAGCCATAACTTGGCAAAACTCCATCTTAGAAAATGAAATAGAAAAACTTTGTAAAGCATAAAAAGATAACTGTAAAGTTTTCAGCCCGAAGGCTGGTTGGGAACTCATTCCCTCCACTGTCAGCTATGAGAGGGAAATGAGGCTTATTAGGCAAGATGAGGAGTGAGGTAGTTTGCCCTTGTTTTCCTCACTGAGCCAGAATGCTATAAGCAGATCAAGCCCACCTTAGTGAAGTACAATTACCCTATGAGTAACACGCTTCGTATCATTGCTTAAGGAGAAACCTATATTAATACCACTATTCAGCATAACTCATAATTCAGTAGCTTTAATACTATCACAGCCATGAAGAAGACTGAGAAAAAAGTAAATAAAAGATACATTTTTCTCCATCCCACACCAAAAGATAAATATTTCATTCGTCAAGATAAGGTAGTAGGACCATAAAGATAATACTTTTATTAACTCATTGAAAAGAGATATCTCAAATTGATTTTGTCCTGTTCTGGCCATCATTCTGGTTTATCAGTAAAATTACCTGTTGTTAAAAGAAATATGGGAAAGTTGGATTAAAGGAAGGAAAATCAGACTAAGATAAAGGAGGAATTGGGAAAGATCACTGATAATTCAGCTTTGATTCCTCCATGTTTCTGTCTCTTCCTCGTTATCCTATTGCCACATATTTAGCCAAATACATATGGATATGCGGTCTTAATTTAATGCGGTATTCTTTTACTATCCTCAGATTATAAAATCATATTTTCCACTAAAATGATTTGGTCATCTTAAAGCTGAAAGGTAAGAGGCATATTCTGTTGTTATCTTTATCCTCGTATTTCTGCATATTTTACATAATTTTTTTCATGTTCAACAGAGATAGATTGCAAAGTATTACTCTAGGAAGCTTCCCTTAAGCTGGGCAGACAANATAATAGCCCTGAAACATACACACAAGATACCAAATTAATACACTGAGTGAACAACGGATAATGCAATATAATACTATATATATAAAATAATGGAATAGTATAAAGTACCTATATAATACATTGAAAAACTTGTGGAGATACATTAGAATATGACAAATCCATAGGGAATCTTCTTTAGAGTTGGAACCATGATAAAATCACACTCAAACATCTTCAACATGGATAGTGTCTACACTGACTAAATTCCATATACAATTTTTAAAAACTAATATTTTTGTGCAATAATTGTATGTACTATTTTCAACATGAACATTATAGCAATCTATTATTGTAGTTCCATATCAATCTGTACTCTCAGCAGTGATATCTCTCTTATATCTTAGTGCTGCAGAACATTACATTTTATATATTATTTTTGTATTATTTGAGGATGTCAGTGTTATAGTGCTGTTGTTACTCCTGAATGTTATCAGTGTTGTTCCTGAGTGTGTCTGGCCACCTTGTTGCTTTGCATGGCAATGTCATGAAACAGCCTGACATTGATAGTATAAAAATATTCATGCTATTTATCAAAGATCGGTTTGGGGATGCTCAGGAAGAATTCCGACTTGATGAGCACCCATCCTTACTGCATGGCTTGTGTGGGAATTGGTTGATAAAGATGTCCCACTGATGGATTGACCTGCTCAGATCTGTCCTGATCTGTATCCCATAGTTCATAACTGGATGTTTTGGAGTGCCAACTTCATGCAAGACTACACAAACTGTTGTTAGTTGATCGCACAAATGTTATCTCATTTCATTTTGGTTCTCCTAAAAGAGTTGGCTGACTACACCTTTCGGCCTTATATCGCAATTTTTCTTCTAAATTGAAGGTTTTAAAATGTTATTCTATGACTTCAATTCCTATCCTATCTTTAAATTTAATGGAGAAAAGTTATGAAGAATATAGGGACTGCATTATGGAAGTTTTCCCTAAAGACAAAGTTTATTTTATTTTTGCTTAATAACCAATGATATCCATGATAACATGGGTCTTAAGAAGTACTTCAAACTTAGTGAAATCCCTACTTAAATAAATACAAATTTTAAATTACGACAATTATAAAAACAAATCTTTTTCCCCTTGATAGGACTAAGCTCTATTAAGGGGATGGACAGAGGGGCTTGAGACCATAAAGGTTGGAAAAAAATCCATTAAAAAGTAATTCATTTCTAGAATTTTGTAATGGATAGAAAACAGCTTACATTTATGATTTAAGCATTGACACTTCTCAAACCGTTCTATTAACTTTCACACATTTTGAAAATCAGCCTATATTTTGTCATTACTCACTGAATCTTTGACTTCTATAAATTAATAGTCAACCATATTTTCTCCTCTTTATGAAAAGGCCATTAATTATTTTCTATATTCATTATCATCAATTATTTTTTATAGCTCCCTCTATTAGTAGCAAATGAGAGTAATAGTTCATCTAGGAAGGACCTTCATTTTAATTATGTGTAACTAATCTATCTCAAAAATAACTAATCCTAAAACAGCTTTGCATTAATTAATTAATCTGCATACACATCGAAGAGCATTCATTGTAGAAGTAATACTAATAAAGTATTGTTGTACTTAAAGGTATTAGTATCATTTCATCAAATGTGTTAGTATTATCAGAAGAGACTGGTGAGTATCCTATATTTACTCCTCTATTGTTACTTAATGTTTTGTTCTATTTCAAAAAAGTGTTACTATAGATTGAGTAACTACAATAATTTTTCCTGAAGTATGTTACAAGATGTCTCATTTTACTCCATATTTTTGTAACAATAACAATATCTTCTTTTTCTCTGGTCCAGTTTAGAAGTAACCTACTTTCTGTTGGACTTGATGGAAAATGAAATTTTGTAATTATATCCTTTAGTGGTTCTTAAATTATCTCTTCAGCAGTATACTTTAATTTGAGTGAGACTTTTGAATGATGCTCACTCAGATACATCCAAATTAAGAGATTAAGACGTTAACTATTGTAAGCCTGGAGATGAGGTCTGTAGGCTCCGAATACATTGAACTGTTTTTTAGATTTCTGTATCTGTCATACTTTTTCTACAAGGCTGGAAAGGGATTTTTACAAAATTATCAGTGGGACATTATTTCAATTCAAATTTTTAACAAAAATATTTTTTCTTTTCCTTCCATTCCTTTATATATGTTTAATTAAAAGTCAGCCAAATAGAATGTAACTTGAAAATTCAAAATACAAGGGGTAATTTAAACAGTGGAGCTGTTCTCTTTTGAAATCATTTTTGAGACCCACAACTTGTTATCACTGCATTTTCATTCTCAACAGTTTTTTTGTACCACCTCTACTATTCTTGGGAATGTTGCCACCCTTTGGGAGAAAAGTGTAGCTTACTTCTTGAACATTCCTTGTATTGGGTGGTAACATTTATAATAGCAGTAGTATTGTTAAAAGTGCTTTGAAGACTGTGGTAATATTGCACATATGGGCTCCTACTGGGAATTGAAAACATTCATTCCTTTTGAAAGAATCAAGCTGTATTATAAATGATTTTATAAATGCCATTATAAATGCTTTATAAATGTTAAATAAATGCCATTGTAAGTGTCTTTAAAACTAAATATTTAAAGGTGAATTACAATGTAATACGATGAAAATAAAAATTCTTGGGAGTAATTTCAGCTTCATTTGGAAAAATGATAAAACATCGCACATAAAACTGTTTTCTAATCCGATGAAGATTTCTGCATAAGGCAAATAAAAAATATAAGAGAAAAACAACAAAACTTGCTTCATAATAGCTGATTGCAAAGAAAGCCTATTGCATTCTTATTTGTCTCAAAAAATCATTTTCTGAGAAAATTGTTAATTGGAGCAACATGTGTACTTTACTTGGATCATCAAACTTAGAGCAGACATGACCTGTTTCACATATCATTTTATAATTTAAGGCAAACATTTTTTTTTAATTTACAACAAGGCAATATTGCACAATTGTGAGGACTTCTTCAGGAAAATGGTTTATTCTCTGAAGCCTTAGTTTTTTATACTTATTTTGAAAACCTATTTTATTCAGAATTGCATCATATTTACTGGTAATAACACTCATCCTTAATGTTGGACTGGATTAGGTTAACACTTTTTCATATCCTGGATTCTTATGCAATCTTGTGACTCATCGGTGATTTGTGAAACATCCACGGGTAAGTGAATGGTAGGATTTATTACTTTCCATTGAATTTGTTACCAGATGCTTAAAAAGAGTGATTAAAACATAATTTGGAGGTACCAAATTGGGAGTCTGGAATAGCAATCTTTCTTCTGAGATTACTCTCCATCTTGGGTCTAGAGAATTCTATCTATATTTTGTTATAATGACTTGAATATACATCTAGGATTCATTTAAAAATATCAAATTCGAAGTAAATGATATTTTGTATCAAGCATAAGTTTACAAAAAAATCCAGATCCTGAATATTATAGCAAGATGATGAGGAAACTTAAAGGAGAAATGACTTGCTGGAATTATAAGAATGGTGACTGGGATTCATGTTGGCTCTCAAAATTTTTGTTAGAGCTAAATAAGGAGAAGGTATAGGCACAGGTACTTGTCTAATGTTTCTAAGAATGAGGATGCAACCAATTTCTTTTGGCTCATAAGGAAAGAAATGGGAAACAGACTGAGTTCCAGATTTATCAATCATGTGGGTCTGCTGATTGAATGAATGATTTAAATTAATTGAAGGAGTTTAACAAGAGATTATCTTCTATAACTCATATAGTTACAAAGTATACAAATGTATATAATATATTATTTTTATTCTGAATATGTCCCTAGAATTAAGGTTAATTGCAATGTTATCTGAAATAAGTTAAGGAGGTCTTAAGATCAAGATGTTCTCACATAAGAAGCCTTAAAATTAGGGAGTGATACATTAGTAATATACCTATGGTACTTGTTTACAAATACCAGTTCATATGATAATATTTCAATGTATTTGAAAACTTCAACAGCTATTGCAATTCACAAGGATGGCAATAAGACAAAGATTGAGAATAAAAGACCTGTTAATTAAACATCTGTAGTCTGCAACAATAATCCATTGCATATTATATCAGTAATTACCTAAATATTATTTTGTGGTTTTAAGGGTCAAGGGATCAAGGGAAGATATTGTGGAAACTCTTGATACAAGTCATAAAGAAGACAGGATAGTGATAGAATTTTTCAAAAGCATTTAATGTATCTCCTAATGGCTTGCCTATAGTGTAAGTATAGGTACTAAGAATCAATTTGCAGGATTTATCTGTGTTCATATACTTGGTATTATACAGATGTTAATACAATCTTCTCTCCTGTAGGTATAAAGCACACAGTATTTTGTGTCCCATTTAGAAGTGTTGGTATCTCTAAGCTGTCAGCATGTTACATTGATTTTATGGTGAATACCAATTATTATTTTAGCTGTGAAACTGATTGTGATCATAATAGCATTAATAAAGAGCAAACTTGACATCAAGAAACTAAAAACTGATGAGAAACCAATTCTAAGTGTAAAGCTGGGGATACTGGACTAAAGCTTACCATCTGAGCAGTAATAAGAGTTAGATGATAACAGAAAGAAAAGTAATGCAGAAGATAAAAGAGAATAATACAAAGGAAGGACTATTATAACTTGCCAAAGATGTTACAAATTCAAGGAGGGGCAACCATGGGTCACTGATAAATTTCTATCATTAATATGAGAGAAAAGAAGGTGACATTTCTAAAACTGAAAGGAAGCAGATATACCACAATTTCATGAAAAATTAAAACTCTTAAAAGGTAAGAAAGACTATGGAATGTATAAATATCTGTGTGAACTTGTACTATATTATCCTTAGTGAATGGAGAAGGAAGCCCCATTTCTGAAAAACTGTAATAGATGCAAAGTTAGCATTCCCATTAATTAATCATTTAAGATTTTTAGTAGCCATAAAGGATTTTTAAAATTTAATTTTTTTGAAAGGCTTTTGAAGCAGACACCCTAAACTCTTTATCTTGTGAACATTAAACTGTTATGTTTTGGGTTAAATATTTACACCCTTTTTATGAAAAATCTACAATTAGAAAGAGAAACAATGTGTAAGTAGCACCTTTTTAATTTTCATTGTTAAGCTATAATGATGATGCATTTTCTATTTCAATCAACATCATCTCTGGCTAGGTAAAGGACTCTAGATCACCAAAATTCAAGAATCTAGTTAGATTTTCTCTGAATTGTGATTTCCCATGATTCTCTTTAAGAATTAGAAACAATTTTAGATAGGAATGAAATAACAGTTTTCTATTCAGATCATAGTGTTTTGACAATTCTTTTGGAATATTAATTACATTTTGGAAAGAGAAGTTTGAACCTTGAGTTTTATCTCTAAAGTGATTATCATTCCTAGGCTTGATTTTGTGATGAGATTCACTCATCTTTTTCCTGATTTTATCTTCACGTGAAAGCTCTTTGCATGGAGAGCCAAGACATTATAATACATGTAATACCTTGATTAGGCTGAAAGCATTGGTGATAGACTGTGATTTCCCAGATATAAACATAAGACTGTAGTTGTAGAAAGATGCATACTAAAGAAATGATTCTGTAATGCAGTGATGACCAAACTATATGCTGTAGGCCAGATATAGCCAACTGGATCCTTTTATCTGGTTTGTGATAATGTTTGAATCATTATTCACAAATGGCAATTGCATCAGTCATTAAATGATTATTCATTCCATAAATCCCCCTGAAGTCCTGTTCTTCTCCTATGTTCATCTTAAGTGAGCACATATTGAATTGAAATATTTCATAAAAACGTTTTTAAAATTAGATTGTATTAAAATAAAATGTGGTAGAAATAGGACTATGAGTTGGACAGATTGTATTTCAAGACTAGAAAGGAGGTGATATAAAATACTCTTACTATTTTAGACCAAGAACTTATACAGTGTTTGAATTATGATCATATCATAAGCTAACCAAGAAATAATACAAAGACTATGGCCAAAACTATTATGGTAATTACTTATTTATGTATACTTTTCATAAATGTTGTAAAGATAACTTTGAGAAATGTAAGACTATATCGGAGAGGATTATTGTATTAAAGCCATAAACATCAATAACCAAAACAGAACATCATTTAATTAATAGTCCAACTTTTTTCAAAGTTAATAATAGTATATAGGTAATATTTGTTTTACTTTTACTACTATTAAAATAAATAAACAAAATATTGTTGAACAAAATATGCCTGGATCTATATAATATAGTCACCAGCACCATGAAGCCATCAAAAGTTTTTCATGGCTTGCTGGTGACTCTATTATACTTTTGCCATCAGCGGTAAGCTTCCTTGCGATCCTGGATCTATATTTTTCAAAAACCCAAAAAACCCATTTTAAGTAACCAACAGCAACAAACAATTAAGAAATACGTAAAAGAAAAACTATGGGGTCCTCCAAAGACCCTAGCTTGGTAAACAATGATGACAAACTAGGCTTGGCGTGCTAAGGGTTAAAGAAATAAAAC
>KZ309338.1:49510-63111 GCA_000376725.2 Ladona fulva | reverse complement strand
AATTGAATGTAATGAATGAAAATTGAGCTTTCTAGAAGTAGTAGCAGTATTTTAAAAGTGCTTCGACATCTGAGATCATTTCGCACATGATGAGCCTCCATCCATTCCATCCATGAGCCCTGATTCGAACCCGGGACAGCTTTCATTAAAGGCGAACGCGCTACCCACTTAGCTATCCGAGAGACCCGTGAGTTCTCCATGGTACCAATACCAAGGCATTCAACTAGTGATGCCGAATGTCGATTTAGTAAATTAACAATACTTGCACCTGCAAAAACGCTAAAAATAACACATTACTTTTAGCATGTCACAACTTTAGAATAAGTAATAACTTTCTGTCTTAAAATTACTCATCCCCTGAATAAGCTTCTCGCACCATCAGTGTTGTATGTTTAAAACTATTGGTTTAAAGGCAGGGGCTGCTTTATCTCATACGAACAACATAGATTCAGCAAAGGAGGCAGATCACCAGCAATCCTAGACGGTGATTCGCCATTTAGTCTTCCGTGGGTCGCATATTATTATACAGCGTAAGAAGAGTTGCGTCTCAATGGACGGTTGTCTCTACAGTCGTATTTATTTGCTTTTCTTCGCTCACGTTAAATCCTTTTGAATTCGACTGGAAATTCGCTACAAAAGATACCGTATAAGGAGATATTGCTAAACAAAGAACTCTGATCGAATACTTAGACCTCTTTCTTGTGTCGGGAGATGGGTTCCATGTCGGGAAGGTCCTAAAAATTTAACAATCTCGGTCCCAACAGTTCTTGCTATATTATCTGTAAAGTATTAAGCCCGAATGTAGGTTGGGACCTCATCCCCTCTACCTTCGGCTACGAAGAGATAGGAGAGGGAAATGAGGCTTACTAGGCAAGGTGAGGAGTGAGGTAGTTTGCCCTTGCTTTCCTCACTGAGCCAGAATGCTATAAGCAGAACAAACCCACGTTTGTGAAGCACAATGACTCTACGAGTAACATTTTTCGTAACACTGCATAAGAAGTGAGGCTTACTAGGAGAGATGAGGAGTGACGTAGTTTGTCCTTACTTTCCTTACTGAGCCAGAATGTCATAAGCAGAACAAGCCCACGTTAGTGAAACACAATGACTCTACGAGTAACACTTTTGGTAACATTCCATAAGGAGAAACTTTAATTAATACCATTACTCAGCATAACTCATACATCGGTAGCTTTCATATCATCACATCCATGAACAAGACCGAGACAAAAGTATATAAAAGATAAATTTTTCTCCATTCCGTACCAAAAGACAAAAGATGAATATTTCATTCATCAAGACATGGTATCTTGCTACATTAAGGAAGGATTAAGAGTACGAAACTAAATCGATTAGCTGGAATGTAACTTTTGCTCGCTTTCGAATGATAAATATGCGTAAGTATCGAGTAATTTTGAAAACGGAAAAGGTCAAAGACACCATTCTGCGATCAGCTCTCTGATTAACGGCCTGTGAGGGGATATTAAAAATTCACGATTTCCCTCAATGGAGGGGGAAGTCCAGCCAATGTCGGAATGTTGCTCAAGGATGTGATGGATAAGGAAATCCATTTAATTCCTTGGAATTGCATAACAAGAGTAGTTCGTCAAATATTCTCGGAGAAATAAGGGGCCCGGAACATGTACGCAAATGCGTACGATTCTAAAACAAACGAGGATGGGAATTCGTAGATAATCTTATGAACATTAAAAGCTGCTAGCATTCTTACACAGTATTCAGTATATCAGTGAGATAGGAAAGGAAACTTAACTAGAGCATTTTCATTGCATCTGGGATCAAAAAATCTTTACCATACCAAAGAAAAGTGTCAAGAATTAGAGGAAAGTTCTCGCGAATGAGTGAAGTTAGTTGCGAGGTTGTGAATTAGGTGAGTGGAGATAAAATAGAAACACAGGTAGAGTGAATATCCATCGCTTTCCATTCTAGGGATTAATTTCACCATATATATTTGCCGTAATACTTGAACGAATTCCACAGAATTTATCAATGATTTAGAACGTAGATTTAAGAGAGACGTTGTACATTTTCCACAACAATTTCTTTAGTGAAAACACGACCAAGTTTCAAAGATTAACCGTCCAGACCTGATGATGAGAATTGATCATTGAAACCTGATCGTGTGTTTCCATAATTGTAATGGAAAAAGCACAACGCCCATTTTAATTCTATATGATGGATTTTCACAATTCCTCGCCTATTTCTGTAAATTTTATTTAATAATTCATAAACTATACATTTACATTGCTACATTTTATACATATTAATTAATAATTTGGTGGAACGTTTACAAAATTTGCATACAACAATTCTGATGTGAAAACCATAGTTTCATAAGCGGAGTGTAGAATTCATGAAGCGGTCTACGGGAGAAATATAGAAGAGTAAGTCTACTTTGGATAGGATAAAGATTACCATTAAATAAAGGAAAATCTTTAACGAGATTTGCGGTTCTTGACTATTTTGACGATAGTCTGAAGAGCCAATGATTATGAAGTATTATGGTTAAAGCCTCAAAAATCGAAAAGTAAGATTTTTACTATTACTATTTATTGTTAAATATTACGTAAAACAATATATAAATATATATGACTTTAATCAGTATTAGTGACTAAATTATTTGGACGTACATCAAGGAAATGGGGTTAGTAGATAACTCCGTTATTAAGAATACCTAAAATTAAGTTATTATTTCACTATCGATGGAACATTACGTAGAAAGGCGCCTTTGCTTAACGGAGCAACATCGTCAACGAAAGAGGGAGGGCGTGATTTTCGACTGGTAAAAGTTTCAATTAGAGCTACCGCTCACGTTGTTATCACATAGCTATCAGGTGGGAGACTGCGCAGAGCAATGAACGAGGCAGTATATAAAGGAGTGGAGCATAGGAGGGGCGAAGAGGAATAACGCAGAGAAGGGGGGACGGAGCATCAGAGATGGGTGGAGGTCTGTTAAAGTAAATGTATCAGAAAGAATGGGAGAGAGGAGTGGCTAACAACACCTGATCGTTAAGCATTATGGTCCCTATATCTGTAGCAATAAGTTTCGAGGAAAGTTTTACTAGCGGAAAGTTACACGTGTTTTTATCTCGGTAACAATAAACTTCTGGTGACGCCCGTGACTGAAAGCTTAAGTCAGCGAGCTGGTAACTCGAGCCGGTGTTGGGTTGCTTCATTAATGTCAGCGAGGCATATATATTGAAATAATAAATTAAAATCGTTATTTTCTGAGGCTAACGAAGTAGAATTCTTAGAATAGAAGTGGACGATTTTTGTCGAAAAAAATGGGTAAGAAACGTCAATCAAATCACGATTTTAATAAAATCGAGTGGAGAAAGTCCCCCTCTTGTTTCGAATCTCAAACTGTCCCAAATCTCCCGCAGGCACTTCTTTAGTAGGGGAAAATTTTCATCTAATTTTCATCGCGAGAATGTTCATCTAATGAAAACAAATTCAGTGGAACAATTTCATCTGTAATGTCGCGGATTCTATACTCGATACCGAATCGCTATTTGGGTTCCGCTATTCGGTATTTCGCGTGGAACATATTCATGCTAATAAGACTTTAGTAAGGATTAAGGAATAAGATTTAGGAATAAGATTAAGGAGAATAAGGATTTTTTAATTTAAACCTTTGTCAGATTATAGTGGTCTCATACTCATGGAAAATGAGTGGTTTGCACACTTTCTTTCATTAAGGACGATCAAATTAAAGAGCTAAAGAAATGGTGAATGTAAGATTTTCTACGATTACTCCTAGATAAGTCACTTTTTTCCGAATATTGGATTTGCATTTCGAATATTTGACTTTATTGCTAAAGTCCAGAGGTTGATTTCAAGAGAAAGGGTAACAATTTCGTTATTTTGATCGACATTACTATTTTTACATTTTAAATGATTATGTTGCCCTTGCGAATCGAAGTTAGGTTTTCGTAGTTTGGTGCTACTTATCAATAAATACCCAACTTTATTTCTGTAATGCATGAATTACAAGCTTCCAAAATATTCATGCATAATTTTCTATCTTTCAGTTTCAATATATGTATAATTGAACGTGTTTCTTTTCCGTTCTCCATTTCAATATAAGCTAAGGCATTAAACGCTTACATAACGAGCATGAAAAATTGAATAAAATTGCAACCGAATCGACCAAAATGAGTTAGAAAAGTTACTAGTCAGGAAAGACTAGTCCATCAAGATGGTTGATGAGCATCCATGTTTTAAGATTCGTCCGTATTTCCAAAATGACGCCGAACTCCACTAATGCCGATTTGGTTCAAAGTAACGACGAAAAAATTATAGAAAATACATCACGGAATACAGTCCGTCAATACCTCCAAAATTCTGATAAAAACTTACGTATTATCTTCGTTTAACGTTTCACGACTCCATGGCCAAGAGGAATTTCTCATTAATTTATGAGCATCGAATTAAAATTGTTAACATGAGTGATAGTCATAACATGTTTCAATTCGTAGGTAGATATAAGCATCAAGTAGAACGATGAGGAATACATTACTTTCGAAAAGCATATAGCCTTAGTGTCGGCTATTGGTTAATAGCAAAAATAAAGACGGATGTTGCTATTAAAATCTATTTACATTTATTAGGCTGTTATAATGAGCATTTTTTCATGAAAATAATCAATCTTTATGACCGATTTTCAATAAAATTTTATTGCCCATGGGGTAATTAGTCGAGATGGTCTCCCCTTGCCTTCCACAACCGCATTTTAAACGAGACACCATCGATCATAATGGCCGCAAGCTATGAAGAAATAAAAGAAAGCACTCTAAGAATGTGCTTTCAGGGCATAAAATTCTACCGAAAGGTAGTAAACTCAGGATGATAATCTCCTTTTTTGCTCATAACAAAAACACAAATTTTTCGCAACTATTTCGCGATATGTAAATCGCAGATTAACGCTATTTTCCCCTCAAAAAATTAACACGAAGCACGCTCACGATACCCGCACGTTGCCTAAGGTCGTTTTGGCATTTGAGGTCGTTTCACTTCCCGGAAGGTAACCAGTCCGCGGCCCGGAGACTGCTTCTACACGTAAGCTACACATGTTCGGGCATTCCATTAGGCTGGTTTTGACAGAAGCAATAACAATAGAAAAAAGCGTAACGGCAAAAGGCGCAGACGTGTTATAGTTTTTGAACGGGGATGAATAGAGAATGCGATATGGTTGAGAACACGCGCAGATCGCGGAGAGGGCTAGATTCGCGGTCCACCCGTTATCGGTTCATTGCCTCGGCCATAGTCCATTAGCACTAGTTCAGATCGGAGGAAAGCCGGATCTCGGCAAGTGCTAGTGTTTGCGTTCGTGACGCAATTCCTTATGGATCTATGAGGTAAGCGTGGCGGTGGTGAGGGAGGAGAAAGTGAAGAGGAAGTACCCGCCACCGCCTCTGCCATTCCTCGTTTCTTGTGAAACTTGGGCGTGGGTAAGGCTCTTCATCGGCGCCCCGCAACTCCCAGGGCATTTTTTCAAAATCTCCACTTTTTTTTCGTCTTCCCATGGCAAAGTAGACAGGTTTCTATTCGGCCGATCCGGGACATATGGGAATTTTTAATTAGCTGCCGGGGGGACAACGACCTTTTGGAGCGTGGAACCGTGTATTGCGGCGTGTGCCGTTCATAATTGTTGTCCATGGAAGGATTATGAATTAATTTCGTTAAATTGTTTAAAATTTTTGAATCACTGGGTATGAGGCGTGAATGTTTGAAACGTTAGGTTTGAGTATTAAAAGAGATAAAGCCATCAATAGACTATGATAAAAAAATAGTAAATGAGGGTAATTTTTAGAGATTTTTTTATTACGAATTTTTTTTATTATTATTCAGATTTATCAGTTTCTCTCAAGTTAACTTCAATTGATAGGTATGAAGCATTAATAATTGAAATATCAGGTAATAGGGTTAAAAGAGATAAAGTCAATCGACAGGTTATGATAAGATATTAGTAAATGAGAATGTTTTTAGATATTTTTATTACTTATCGAAACTATCACTATTATTAGCTTCTCATAAGTTAATTTCTTTGCGTACACCGTAGTTTACAAATTTGTACACCAACACAGTTTTCTTAAACGGCGAACTTTTGTTATTACGCGGAAAGCCAAATGACGTTTTTGAATGAGAGCCTTTAGAAGAAAGAAGCATTTAAACTGAGGCTTCATTTGATAAATAAATAAAAATACGTCCGTTCTTGGAAGGCGTTAAGGACATTATGCGTCCAACCTGTCACATGAGCCGATCTTTTACTGCGAGAAAAATCAAAGAAATAAATGCTAGGACTAATCATTTCAAAGATTCATTTTTTCCACGTACGGTATGCGAAAGTAACTGATTAGATAAGTATGTTTACGGCCATAAGAATTGCACATTAAGTTCATTCTTTTTAGTTTTGTCAAGACACTCACCAGATGAAAGGAAACTGAATAGAGGTTCGAATTTATGGCGTGGAATATGCAACACGCTGAAAGGGTGCAAATGTAATTTCAGACGAAACCACAATGAAGATTGTTTTTGGGAATATTCCAAGCAGAAACCAAATTCAATTTGAACAAATTTCAGCTTCGTTATGATGTATGATTGTAGATTAAGGAGCTTAGATTGCAATTGCTTAATGGTTGTTTACATTGCATTCCTTGGCAAGCCTTTATCACGACAGGTGAAACTATATTTATATAATATCGTTTTTCCAAATATGTTTGAGGTTTTTACCTTAGTATTTTGATCAATTCAATCAACTTTCTCATTAAACTTTGAAAAAGCTGTTAACCAGTAGCGTACTTTTTAATTTTTAGCTTTACTTTTTAATTAATTTTCATTATTTAATCTTCCCTTTTAGTATTTTTATTGCTGTTTTGATAATTAACTGTTTTATAACCTAATTAATTGTATTTCAGAATGCTCTTATCCTGTTTATTTTTTGATGAAAATTTATTTCTAATTATACATAGTTTATGTTTGTATTATTTATTGTTTTGTCCATATAATAACGTGTCTGTGCCATTTTTGTTTGCCTTTCAGATCTAATTTAACCGGTTTTTCCTTAAAACTTAGTTAATTATCCTTTAAGTTTGCAGGTTTTCCACACCTCCCTTCTTGTGGGTGTTTCCCTGCTGAGGTGTATTTTCTCTTAAGTGCAAAGTAATTTTCTCCTAGTTTTCGGCACGTTTGCCTCTTGTTTGCACAATATTTTATGTGATAAGATCCGTATTCTATTGAGCCTCTCTTTAGAATTCCATGAGCTGACATTAAGGATTTAAAAATTAAGAGTTTGTTAGCAAAACTCGCTATTACTTTTATTAGTATATTCCTGGATCTTGACGTTTTTCCCATGTATATTTTTCTTTGCTGGTCTGATCAATTTGTGCATTCTTTTTCCTCGGTCGTGATTTATTCCACGAACTTTCCTCTCAGTAATTACTCACCGTCGGAGATAGCCGCCTTTACACTGGAATAATCTTGCTTTTCAGATGTGGTTTAACCTGCCATTTACTTATGCTTCAAAGCTGTACGTGGACGGCGACGATTTAGGACTGGGTGGGTGATTTTGTGTACTTGAAATGATTTCCAAGAATCGAGGGAAAGAAGGAGAAAATAAGGAAAGTCTAACCGGCAGAAAAAAACTTCGTTGAGATTAATGCGCCATCTTATAAATAAAGTAGAAAGTTCGTGTGTGTAATCGCCTAAGATTTGAGAACTAGGAGTTGCACAAGTTCCAAACTTTAAAGATTGTCTAATGTCTCCCCTGTGCAAATGATAGGCTAGTTCTCGGGTTCGATTCCGTGTGGGAGCCTATTTATGCGAAATAATCTCAACTGTCGAAACAATTTTAACATTATCTACTATTATTTAACATAGAGACAAAAGTTATTAGATGACAGAAAGGGTGGGTTTGAGTTACCGGGAGGCGAAGGAAATAGCGATTAGTGGAGAATATTATGGCACATGAAACTACCGAAAGATAGAAAACTTATGATGATAATTTACTAATATACCACTTTTTATTTACCGAACGGTCTCCTGTTCGACCACAGAACATTCATATTCCTTCCATAAGAATTGCACGTTTAGTTCATTTTCATCGTTTGTAGGCTTTACCTCTTTTGCAAAATTAAATTAATAGTCAAGACACTCACCAAAAGAAAGGAAACTGAATAGAGGTTAGAATTTTGGGAGTAGAATATTGCTTGCGATTCGAAATTGAGAGAAGTTTGATAAAATACAGGAAAATTTTTGTTAAATTTTGGGGTTGTAAACAACCCGTTCCCCTTGACGACCAAGCCAATTATTGAATCCGAGCTCACGCATTTCCCCATTAGAATACACGGGGAATTCAGGTCCATTCAAAAGAAAGGGTAATAGTTAATGATAAACCATATAAAGGCAAGGGAATTTAAGCATTTTGTGTTTACCAAGACAAATCGCTGGGTCAAATATACGTATGACCAATTAGGAGTGGTTTTAAGCAGCTCCATGTAGCGTATTACAAGGGATAGCATTACCTGTTACTGTTGTGATCTATGTGTAGAGAAGATAAGAAATTCATCATACAGAAAAGGAGAAACTTTGTGTTATTGGAGGAGATTTTTAGCAAATCAGCTGTACAAAGACAATTTCGTCATCATATGTTCAACGCTTTGGTTGCTATGTGACTTTACAAATATATTCTGTTTTGAGAACTGTTTAGGTCAGTATCTGTGTCTTTGTTGTTACTATTAGTTTGAATTCGTTTGCATACTCCATGTGCGGGTACATTCAAAAGAAAACGTTGGTCCGTCAACGTATTCTCACAAATGAATAAGCGATAAAATGAGCTGTGCGTTGAATGAACGGTTATCCCTCCTCCTCATTGGTTAATGTTAGACATTAATGTTTTCTCGAGAATCCAGTATGTTGCAATTAGTTCCAAGTTCATCAATTTTTATTTTCCATTAAGATTAAATGGGANATTCCTCCACCTCATTAGTTAATGTTAGACATTAATGTTTTCTCGAGAATCCAGTATGTTACAATTAGTTCCAAGTTCATCAATTTTTATTTTCCATTAAGATTAAATGGGAAGTTTGCCTGGTATTATGTAAAATCATCCATTTCGTAGAAACGCAGAATGAAAACAAACGATTTAATTTGCGTGACTGTGTGATACGAATGACAGGATGTCCTTCATCTCAGTTTTTTGGGCAAAAACATTGCGGCTGAGATACATAAACTACGAGGTGATGATGGTGAGTCAAAAATTGAAGTTGCCCGGGGCAGAGAGTCCTAGGGATAGGGCAGGTGTTGGCATGCGTGTTTGGCAATAGAGAGTTCGTCCCGACCATCCTTTCTAATTTAGATATCTCAAAGGTGGATTTCAAGTCTGTAAATTGCGCGCCAAGATAGCCCCCTATTGTGGGTCAGCCTTTCGGCTTTCCTTATCCGACTTTTCGTAATAGGCCATCGAAGGGACATATTTGTAATTACACAAATTGCGACCATGCCTAGACTTGCTAAATGCCTACACCGACAGTGTTTCATTTAGTTATAAAATATACAAAAGTACAGGCCATAGGAATATCAGTCCCTTCCCTTAATTAGTATCAATAGAAGAATATTGAGTAGGGTTTGAATTATTAGAGACACATTTTATGCAATACCAATGTACCAAGTTCTTCCTTGAAATTTAGTTTTGAAATTTCGTAAAATAAAAGAACCCGTGACCTTAACGCCTCTTTAAAAATTTGAAAGATATGTTATTGAGTCCCTAGGCTGAAGGAGTCGAGGCTTTGGTGACCGAAGTGGCCCGCGAGAGAAGGAGTAATTTCTGCACCTGCACACAGTGGAATGTAGTCGTTTACCAATAGCAATGGAAATAGTTATACACCAACAAGCAATGAAGGACCTGATTGAAATTGCTAACCAGATAGAACGTGCGGCGAAATAAACAAGTAATGGGTTAATTCGTCAGTCTCTTAGAAAAAGATTTTCATAAAATAAGGAATTTCATAAATTCACCTTTAATTCTAATTTATTTATCTAAATTTACATTAATACCCTGCAATCCACCTTTCGGCGTGTGGCAGGGGATGTAAACACCAAGCGTTCGAGATACCTCTCTAGCTTATGTTGTCGCGTATCATTCACAGGAAGAATGAGTCCCTAAAACGACTTATCCTGGCATCTATTTCTCTTATGTTACGCTCATTTTCGGATCGGCCGAAGTAGCAGAGGGTTGCTTGATATCGATTATAAATGCACTTTCTCTAAATTCATCAAGCAATCGCAGTGTAGCTTCTAATCCATTTTCTTTCAAGGATTCCCAAAGTGCGTCTAAGAGCATTTTCGCAATGATTGCTTTTTTTTATCGTTGCACTTTATAGAAAGTCGTATCGTCTTGCGCTGCACTTTCTAGAGTTCATGGGTACACGTTTCATCAGCTGGATCCCATATACCCGCCGCGTATTATATATATTATAATTTTTTGTTAAAGTTAAAGTGAATTTTATAGATAATCTCATTGCTAACCCATATAGAAGATCAATTATAATCTTTACTTCAACAAAACATTGTAACGCTGGGCCTTAAAGGATAAATACAACAAATCCTTTCATGTCACCGCCCGTAGATACTGGAACGCACTCCCTCATATACTTAGAAATTCACCTTCCCCACTCACATTTAAGAATCTATTTTCTAAACTACTCCTTTTAGAACAGATTTTCACCGACAGTAACATTCACCAATATGCCTTAATTTTTTGACTCACGTCTTTCACTCCCTTTTCAACACCTTCATTATTTATTTGTATTGGCATTTTAAATATCTGTATTTAATACTTGTATTTTCAATATTCGTACTTTTAATATTTGTACTATTAATACTTTATTTCCAATATCTCTGTCCTTATTGATTTTTAATATCCTACGATATATTCCTGTATTCTTCTTTATATTCTTTTTGTATACTTTAAATGGAAGATGGGACTTCATTGTCTCAATTTTCGCCTAATAAATTCCTCTGTAAAACTTCGGTTAAAGTCCATTTTATTTAAGCATTATAATTCCGCGCCTAGGAGAATCAGAGGAAGAATTTGAAAGAAAACCATTTTAACCGAAACCTGCGGTCAATTCTACTCCAAGAAAAATATCGCTGGAAGAAACGTGGAATATAAAAAAAGTGTAAAAATCCGCGGATAAGACCGTTGGCATTTTCATTACGAGCAAAGAGAGGCGTGGATTAGGGAAGGGGTGCTGACTGGCTCATTATTAGGGGAAAGGAAACCATTCGCGCATTAGCGGAATGCTCTCCTTAACCGAGTCAACGTTCGTGGGAACGGAGACGGCCGGCCTTGAACCGGGAGGAAATTTTCGCTTTTTCACTCGAGATCATTCCTCACGGATGCAGCCTTTCCTCGTATTGCTCCACTGACCTTATTTTCTGCTTCATTTTTTTCATTATTGACAGTTTCCAAGGTGAGTGCAGGAAAACAAATCAGAAAGCATTGAACGGGAAGGAGAAAAAATAAAACATCTCGGAGGGTTGATCTTAATTCAAAAGGATTAAAACACCACGAGCCGATTCGAGATTAAACATTGGTTTTGAGTAATGCATTAATTCCCACGTAATGTAAAGCTGAGTTGCCAACAGACAGCCCTTGTATGGGATTGAATTAAATGTAAGGTCGCCGATGATATTGGATCCTTTCTATTTTGAGGCAAACAAGCGATTATGCGTGAAAAATGACGAAAAAAGCATGCGCTATACTTGTGAAAGTAATTATTCTAGTAGTATACAACTCGCTGCATCCCTATTGAATAATAGTCAGCTTGTTATTTATACTTAGAAATGCTTCTAAATTAATAATAGACATGAAATATGACACCATCATAGAATAGAATAGTTTACTGATACATAACACTTACAGTACTAATAGAACTACTAGTAAGGAAAAATTGGTTTCCAAGTTGGTATCTCGTCTGTTGCTGCTTTCTTAAACTTTATGATTACGTTAAAACCCTGCTTTGACATTTCAGATTTCACATCGTAAATTTAGGAATTTGAAAATATAGATTACATAATACATAAAAGTAGTATGATACATGGAAATAGCATACTGCATAGTTGGAAAAATTAGCATAATCATTACAATCAATGCAAGACCATGACCGGGACCGGGAATTGAACCCGGGTCTCCCAATTGCCGGTCGGTTGCTCTGTCCGTTGAGCTATCCCGGCAGAACATTTCTCCAAGCCATTCGGGATACTTTGTGGGCAAAGACGTTGCGAGTTCGTCCACATGGTGGCATCGTTCGCGGTCTCGGCTTCATAGAAGCACCGGCCACACAAAATATATCAACATCNCAGCATGATTTGCATGAGTTTTTGTCTCGTGACAACTGTTGATTCGTTATAAACTCTTCTCCCCATACACTGGGGACTGTTTTCAAACAATTTAAGTCTATTTTTGGGATACTGCAGCATATTATTTCCTCTTCTATCATATATGTGGTCCAACTACGCAGTTTTCAAGGTTTCGAGATTAGCACTGACATAACACATCATTTCATATAAGCATGGCAACGTGAATATGCCATTTTCTTTGAATGCTTGGTTACAAGACTCTCTATATCCAAAATTATTCCTCATTCTTGATGTTTTCTTTTGCGTTTTCAAAGTTGTCTCCCATCTCAATCACAATTTTATGGTATGCGTAAACTTTGACGCCATAATACAATTAACCCATGATCAATGAAATAACCATAAGTTATCTAGGCGAATAACATATCAGCAACGAAGCTTTCTTTCCTTATCCTAGAGAAAAGAATCGATGACAGCTTACGACAAAAGTTTTAGCGCCAAAAATTAAAACTGCATGAGGACAAGCATGGGTAAGAATGTATTTATTGATAATAATCCAGAATAATTCGAATATATTGAAAGTAATTTACCCAACATTTATATAAATCCATTCCAACTAATGAACATTCATCCACATCAAGCGGTACTACTATTCGCATAAGAAAATGACCAACCAATGAAAATGTTTTCAACTATCACTTACAACTTATAATATAACTAGAAAAGTGAATATACGTGTACATCTATGCATATGGGCAAAGAGAATACGGTTAATTAATATACATGACGAAAAGGAATTCTTCTCGGGTTATCATCCGGGTGAGTTCGCGGTTATTCACCGACGTTTCGGCATCTACCATTGATGCCATTTTCAAGGAATGCCGAGTGCCGATCGAGTGGTCCAGTATTTATACCCGTAGCCTAGTGATTGTTTATCTCTCATTGGTCAAAATAAACGAGGTTTTTATTGGTCGAAATAAGCTAATTCCTATCCTCTGATTGGTAGAAATAAGCTATCCTCATATTGGCTGGTTCAGGGGTGCTGTAATTTTCTTATTGTGGGGTTCCAAGCCTTACTCAGAGCGATGCCTTCATCACGGTTCATGTTATTTTTATTTAGGCGGATTTCAATTGCCTCTTTATATATGCGATCCCAGAAACCGCATCCTTTGCAGATTAATTTTGTATTTTGAAAGTTGATTTCGTGATTTTCCAGGAGGGCATGTTCT
>KZ309338.1:10245-42331 GCA_000376725.2 Ladona fulva | reverse complement strand
GGCTGCCTCTGTGAGGACCTCGGACGGCAGGTTGTGCCACTATGTGGAGACTGCCAGTCTTGCTCACAAAGCATTCCCTTAACAGTGTGAGAGAGACGCGGCACGGTAGTTCAGTGGTTAGAATACCTGCCCGGAAAGTGGGAGACCTGGGTTCGAGTCCCAGTCGTGTCGCTATTTTTCACACTTATTATATCACATTAGTTAGTAGTAGTTAGTTAGTATCACATTAGTGTATTCATTAGCCTATCATTTTTGAAACTGAAGTTTATTGAAATATAGTGAAATTACGAAATGTATGTCTAATGTATGCAGCATTGTGGAGAAAATACGGTATATTAGTATTGTTAATAATGCTTCGAGAGCCGAAGTCTTTTCGCACACAAAGAACCCACCGGAAATCGAACCCGGGACCGCTTTCCTTGAAGTCGAACCCATTGCCCACTTGGTCATCCTGACGCCTCGAGATAATAGGTACACATAATGGTAGAGAAGAAAATATCGACAAATACCAAATTCACAGGCTTAAAATATGCACTGACTCAATGTATAAAAAAGTCTTAAAGGAAGCTGATAGCTCACGCACTGTGATATTTAGGCAACGAAGTGCTCTTTTAAAATCTTCAAGAAATCCAGAAAGATACTCCCAGAGATCTGGATTCAGAAAGTATATGGAGAAGAAGATTTATCAACAACGACTGAGGAATAATAACTTTAATCAAACTCTTACGCAACATAGGGAGAGGTATGAGGCAGATTTAATGAAGAATGATGAAAGTATAGAGATAAATCTGTATCAAATCAAATAGATTTTCAATATAAGTGGGTTGAAGTATGCGGAAGCGTTAAATGGACCTAGAGAATCTGCCACAATCATCATAATGTTATGGAATTATAAATCTTGCACTTCAACTAGGAAAGAAGTTTTTCACGTGAGTTAAGCTTAGAAAGTTCCATATTCACTAAATTTGATCTTTCTTGTACGTGAAAGGCTCATCCTCATCTACATAATTACTCACCCGTTAGATAGTCACCTTTCGGACCGTATTAGAGAGTTTTGAGGGTAAGGCATTAGAAAGCAAACAGTAAGCGAGGGCAAGTAAGAGGCTACTTCTTCGAATGAAAGTGTTCGTCCATCGCGTGTTACAGACGCTGGTAATTTTCGACCGCTCTACCCTGGGTGCTCTACCTCTCTCAAGATTCAGGTTTGATCTCCATACGGAATTAAGTACAGTGAGGGTGAATTCGTTGCGATGGGAGGCTGTTGGTTTGATGTACATGCATAAGAAGTTCTTGATAGTTGTAAATCACTTATTGATCCTAAATCTAGGAAAGTAATAGAGAAGGGTGGGGTGCATACACATTCAGATCCTTTTTTGTGGAAAATACGAAGTCCTGCTTTCATTTATTAACACTGACAGATATTACCGCCGCAAAAAGTTGACTCCACGGAACAAATATTTACATTTAAAATATTTTGGTACCTACTGAGTTTCGATGGGGATAGAAAGATCCATCAGAGTTAACTCAAATATAAACCACTCCGATCTGAGAGAGTATTCTGTTAGAGAAGGAAGGCAATGATATATACGAGAAGCTAACTTTCTCAAGTCAGGATCTTAATTCCTATCCTTCATTTTAAGAACCGTCATTATTTAAGTTAAACGTCTACGCACGTTATAAACGTTATGCATAAGAGATGCAGAAAAGGAGAAGCATGTTGGATCATCAAATGACGAATGTGAAAAATTCTCAGTTTTAACTTACATCCACTGCCCATTCAAAATAGGATACCATTTTATCAAGGTATACCGAAAATGTCTGTCAAACCTTCACTTAGGATTCTCCAAGCTTCCCGAAAGAATCTGGAATAGAGACAAAAGGGATCCTTCTACCACACAATGACCTGTTGCCACATGGGAAAGCAGGGGAAGGGGAGAACATAGAATGTCCTCTCCCCCTCAATCTTATGCATCACGCAATACACAGTTCGATTTGTATGGAAGGAACTGCACCATTCGGCCGCATAAAAAACTTAGCGCTTGAACGGAATACTGTCTACTTTAAAATTAAAATAGTTAGTCTGCGCACAGGTAAGCGAATATATTTGCCAAATAAATCTGAGTAGAATAATTCTCAAGGTGAAACGGACATGAAGAATATCTGACAGGACGTTCCTTGATTCTCGTTTCTAGATCTCTCAATTGTCGGTCGATTTCTCTAACCATTAAGCTATTTTGCCAGAACTAGATTAACGTATAATCCTACGTGCACTCCTTCACGTGCATACGTGGAATATTTTAAATATTTTTATTTTATCTGAAGAAATAAATAAGGCTGGGACGCCAAATTATCTAAACACGTAGACTTTTTTAGAGATTAAAGATTACCTGAAAAGGCGTAACCATTTATCGCAGGAAACTACTGCTTGTGGCCCAAAAGTCGCGGGTTCCGCGTCACTGGTCTTGGATATCATTCTCCCAGATATTAATACACAGATCGATTATCAAGCAGTGCGCATGGGAAAACAAAAAGGAAGACGTAAATTGGAATACACTCATTTTTCATCCAAATGTATCTCATTAACGCATTTTACCGATATGGATGAGTATCATGGTTCAGAAAAGAGAGAAACGACCTCTTCAGATTACTCTTATGTCTTAAAATTTGCAAAATCTCCATGTTAATTGCCTTTAAGCATCTTTATAGATGTTCAATAAGCTATGCTTCTCTCAAAGACTTAACAAATCAGAAATTATTTACATAATTACAGATCTGAATCCCTCTTTTATCATGGTCGGAAATGGTTCTTCATCTAATTCCTCGTAAATTTTACCACTACCCTAAAGACAATAGAAGTTTCTACTGGTCGAATATATGCTTTAGATTCAGATAACAATCTTCCGCAAGCTTTTGAGGACACAGAAAGAAATGTTCCTTCAGGAATAGATTTATGGTTGAAATTCTTTTGCTCTTGTGGACACACTAGCATTTAGTTTCCTTTTGAATTACAATTCCAATCAGCGCTTTGACTTTTAATTTTGTAGTGACTATGAAAACTCAGTTTCGTCATCTACTATCAAATTTTAAAAGATTATCCACTAAAACAGTTTTAAGAATGACTTTGACATTTTACCAATTTCTTGCATTCTGCCTTGATAAAAATTATCTAATCATTATTCGTAAAATGGGGGAATTTGCATGAAGGTGAATATGTATCTTGAAGGCGAATCTGAGGTTTATTAAAAAAATACCAGGTGGTAAATTCCAAAGAAGACTATGTAGGTAGGAAAACTTGTGTTGGGTATGCGGTAATGATGCGGAGATGGGTTTTAAGTTACACTTTTTTAAAGACTATTTTTTTTATTTTGAGATACCTACTTTTCATCACAAATACTTTTTATTATTGACTACCGGACTCGGAGTTACATTGCTATCGTCAAGTCACACAATGAAGTTAAAGTTGAAAACACTAAACATTTTTTGTGTGAAAAAGTATATCTTTCCTCTCTCATGGATCTCCACATATCGGCCGCTTCCGTAGATTTTATGTTTTTATTACTTAACAGGTGTCTTAACAGGTGTTATCTCCATTGTGTGTACGTGTTTATGGTCTCATAGTAAACGGTCTTACATTTTTAAAACGTCGAGGAAGGTTTTTGGGCTGTAGCTAAAATAGGGAATTGGTTCTAATGTGAGAAAATGATTGAAACCACTGTACTTTGATGGACGATAGTTTTATTGTTTTTAACATGACCTTTTGTGTAAGTATACTTTTTGTGTTATATTAAACATCTTCATTGTATTTAAATTTTTGCTATAACGAACCATAGGTGGCTACTGTTTAAGGGACGTTCTCCGAGAGAATTCCTTTCTCTGGCAAATGTCAGTTTGAAGAACCGTGCTCCCTTTCACTTTCACATGAATTTCTTACATTTGATGTGACTCTTGTACTTACATCTGCACCGTTACCTCTGCCATCTGACCTTGTGCCTAACTACAGTGTGAGATTAATAATGATTATAGTAAAAGGTAAGCTTGCAAATTCAATAACATTTAGCGGGAAATATGACATATTTGCCATGTTGGAGGTTAGCTATATGATTGTCATAATTATCATATATAGCATTTTAATATAAGCATTGATAGGCAAGAGAATGAGCAATAATTTTTTTAGCTGTGATTTTGAAAATTAGTTAAAAATGATAGTTATTCCTTTCATTTTCTATGAAAATGCGAATACTATTACAAGTTGGCCAACGTTCTATTCTTCAATCCCCGAAATAGTGGCTAATAGGTTGTGAATGGAAGTCGGGATCACGTGGAAAATAGAGAATAGTTCAAGCTATGATCCAAATACTATAATTTTCGTTGAGAACTTTTCGGTTAACGATTTTTCCGAAAACATTTCACAACGTCTCGAATTTCCTAAAAATCGGACGCTGATGTTAAGAAGTCCAAGTATAAGAGAATGGAAAGCGACCGATTCCTGAGAATAATGGGAAAATGGAATGACGTGGCGAGAATAAGAAAGATTTCGGAGAATAGCAAAGTGAGGTTTGGGTCCTCGGTGGTGATCAGGTCAAGGAAGTTTAGAGAGCGGCTATTTTCCATTTGGAGAGTGAATCGGATTGAAGGTCACAGGAAGTTGGAATCGGTCCAAATGCCTTCGGGTGCCATCGGAAACAAAAAATGTCATCCGTCTGAAGTAGCCGAGGTAAAGGTTGTTTTTGCGAAGAAAAAGCAGAGATGTGTTGCGTGAAAGGGTAGGGTTACGTCCGTCCTTGAGATGATACAACCCGACGGGTGTGTACCGTAAGTCGAGCTCTATGGAGCTTTGTTTACTATTGAGATAAACAAATCCATATTACTTGAAGCTTAGAAACCCTTCTAAATGGCACATTTGAGTATAACATTAAATTAGCACACTTAAGCATAAAATTAAATTAGCTCCCAAATGAATCCCACGCTTTCAGCTTATCTGAATCCAAATATCTTTAGAGGGAAACTCTAAGCTTAGAATGAAACACCGCTATCAAAATCTCGTATTAATTAAATAAATATATGAAAATGATTACTGCATGTATAATGAATATGACAAACATTTGGAACCATTGAAAGTTATGCGATACCCTCTAGCATACTGCGACGCACCGTTTGTTAAGCTGCTCTACATTAATCTTCGTGTTTCATGATGCTAGAATGAGGAACGAAAAATCATTATCTTTTACCCAGGAACCATAGATGAGAATTAATATCTATGTAAAGATTTTCCACTCTTAATTAAGTATGTTTTTATTAAGTAAGCCAAAGTCAACAACTTTATATATCGACCCCGGGACCTCTGTCTAAACAGAGAGTGAACCGGGAGTCTAAACAATAATTCTTTAAAAAAATGAATCGGTGATAGATGTATTACTGATAGAAAGAATGCTTGATTACTCAATTTAAACCTTGTTCTGGATCACTGATTGATGTTTTTATTAAGTAAGCCAAAGTCAACAACTTTATATAAGGACCCCGGGACCTCTGTCTAAACAGAGAGTGAACCGGGAGTCTAAACAATGATTCTTTAAAAAAATGAATCGGTGATAGATGTATTACTGATAGAAAGAATGCTTGATTACTCAATTTAAACCTTGTTCTGGATCACTGATTGATTTAATTAATTACAATCGTAATAGGTTACGATTTAAAATAAGTACGAGTTAACGACCGTAGAATTATTTTTCTTAATTTGACATCTCTTCGGGAAGATCAATGGAATATTCCATGTAAAGAGACTCCAGGAGTCGAATAACCTCAGCATCCCACGTACTCCGAGCCCCATTAACCATCTCAATGAAAGAAGTCTTGCAGTCAAGCAAGCGACACCTACAACCTTTTCCGCCTACTTCACACCACCTCCACTTCCCTTAAATACCGCTCCTCAACTAGTCTCTCCTACGTGAGGATGGAGTAATCACGTCGAAACCGGTTTATCACGAACTCCCATTATCTCGTACGGTGTCTATTCATTAATCCGTTTAATTTAATGTCACTCTTTAATCCGACGACCCCCAAGTTGTAAGAGATTCGTGGGCGAAAATCATAGGGACTTTGAATTTACAAGAGGGAAAGATTCATCATAAATCATACTATCGTATATATCATCCTTAACTATTGTTTACAATAGAAAAATTGGTATTTGATTGCCCTTTTAGAAATCTTAATCCCGGAGACTTCAACGCGTGGTGAGTTTACCTGCGTTGTGCAAGGGAACTTAAAAGTTTAGATTTAATCAAATAGAAGCGACTATAAAACTTTATTTTATCTGAAGAAATAAATAAGACTGGGACGCCAAATTATCCAAACACGTAGACTTTTTTAGAGTTTAAAGATTACCTGAAAAGGCGTAACCATTTATCGCAGGAAACTACTGCTTGTGGCCCAAAAGTCGCGGGTTCCGCGTCACTGGTCTTGGATATCATTCTCCCAGATATTAATACACAGATCGATTATCAAGCAGTGCGCATGGGAAAACAAAAAGGAAGACGTAAATTGGAATACACTCATTTTTCATCCAAATGTATCTCATTAACGCATTTTACCGATATGGATGAGTATCATGGTTCAGAAAAGACAGAAACGACCTCTTCAGATTACTCTTATGTCTTAAAATTTGCAAAATCTCCATGTTAATTGCCTTTAAGCATCTTTATAGATGTTCAATAAGCTATTTTTCTCTCAAAGACTTAACAAATCAGAAATTATTTACATAATTACAGATCTGAATCCCTCTTTTATCATGGTCGGAAATGGTTCTTCATCTAATTCCTCGTAAATTTTACCACTACCCTAAAGACAATAGAAGTTTCTACTGGTCGAATACATGCTTTAGATTCAGATAACAATCTTCCGCAAGCTTTTGAGGACACAGAAAGAAATGTTCCTTCAGGAATAGATTTATGGTTGAAATTCTTTTGCTCTTGTGGACACACTAGCATTTAGTTTCCTTTTGAATTACAATTCCAATCAGCGCTTTGACTTTTAATTTTGTAGTGACTATGAAAACTCAGTTTCGTCATCTACTATCAAATTTTAAAAGATTATCCTCTAAAACAGTTTTAAGAATGACTTTGACATTTCACCAATTTCTTGCATTCTGCCTTGATAAAAATTATCTAATCATTATTCGTAAAATGGGGGAATTTGCATGAAGGTGAATATGTATCTTGAAGGCGAATCTGAGGTTTATTAAAAAAATACCAGGTGGTAAATTCCAAAGAAGACTATGTAGGTAGGAAAACTTGTGTTGGGTATGCGGTAATGATGCGGAGATGGGTTTTAAGTTACACTTTTTTAAAGACTATTTTTTTTATTTTGAGATACCTACTTTTCATCACAAATACTTTTTATTATTGACTACCGGACTCGGAGTTACATTGCTATCGTCAAGTCACACAATGAAGTTAAAGTTGAAAACACTAAACATTTTTTGTGTGAAAAAGTATATCTTTCCTCTCTCATGGATCTCCACATATCGGCCGCTTCCGTAGATTTTATGTTTTTATTACTTAACAGGTGTCTTAACAGGTGTTATCTCCATTGTGTGTACGTGTTTATGGTCTCATAGTAAACGGTCTTACATTTTTAAAACGTCGAGGAAGGTTTTTGGGCTGTAGCTAAAATAGGGAATTGGTTCTAATGTGAGAAAATGATTGAAACCACTGTACTTTGATGGACGATAGTTTTATTGTTTTTAACATGACCTTTTGTGTAAGTATACTTTTTGTGTTATATTAAACATCTTCATTGTATTTAAATTTTTGCTGTAACGAACCATAGGTATCTACTGTTTAAGGGACGTTCTCCGAGAGAATTCCTTTCTCTGGCAAATGTCAGTTTGAAGAACCGTGCCCCCTTTCACTTTCACATGAATTTCTTACATTTGATGTGACTCTTGTACTTACATCTGCACCGTTACCTCTGCCATCTGACCTTGTGCCTAACTACAGTGTGAGATTAATAATGATTATAGTAAAAGGTAAGCTTGCAAATTCAATAAAATTTAGCGGGGAATATGACATATTTGCCATGTTGGAGGTTAGCTATATGATTGTCATAATTATCATATATAGCATTTTAATATAAGCATTGATAGGCAAGAGAATGAGCAATAATTTTTTTAGCTGTGATTTTGAAACATTAGTTAAAAATGATAGTTATTCCTTTCATTTTCTATGAAAATGCGAATACTATTACAAGTTGGCCAACGTTCTATTCTTCAATCCCCGAAATAGTGGCTAATAGGTTGTGAATGGAAGTCGGGATCACGTGGAAAATAGAGAATAGTTCAAGCTATGATCCAAATACTATAATTTTCGTTGAGAACTTTTCGGTTAACGATTTTTCCGAAAACATTTCACAACGTCTCGAATTTCCTAAAAATCGGACGCTGATGTTAAGAAGTCCAAGTATAAGAGAATGGAAAGCGACCGATTCCTGAGAATAATGGGAAAATGGAATGACGTGGCGAGAATAAGAAAGATTTTGGAGAATAGCAAAGTGAGGTTTGGGTCCTCGGTGGTGATCAGGTCAAGGAAGTTTAGAGAGCGGCTATTTTCCATTTGGAGAGTGAATCGGATTGAAGGTCACAGGAAGTTGGAATCGGTCCAAATGCCTTCGGGTGCCATCGGAAACAAAAAATGTCATCCGTCTGAAGTAGCCGAGGTAAAGGTTGTTTTTGCGAAGAAAAAGCAGAGATGTGTTGCGTGAAAGGGTAGGGTTACGTCCGTCCTTGAGATGATACAACCCGACGGGTGTGTACCGTAAGTCGAGCTCTATGGAGCTTTGTTTACTATTGAGATAAACAAATCCATATTACTTGAAGCTTAGAAACCCTTCTAAATGGCACATTTGAGTATAACATTAAATTAGCACACTTAAGCATAAAATTAAATTAGCTCCCAAATGAATCCCACGCTTTCAGCTTATCTGAATCCAAATATCTTTAGAGGGAAACTCTAAGCTTAGAATGAAACACCGCTATCAAAATCTCGTATTAATTAAATAAATATATGAAAATTATTACCGCATGTATAATGANAATATACCTATGTGGATCAAATAAACACTTAGTTTATTTATAACGTCTGCTAGAAAAATTCAAATTTATTATCATATTAAATTGCAAATCGAAACTGGGTATCCATTTACTTATCCTAAACGTACTTGTTTATTTCTTGGACGAAAATTTATAATTAATATAACAACGATTTATTTTTTAAATTGAAATCATTTCAAAATATTTCTACTACACTCATTAGAATAGCAGGGTGATGTCAAGAGGTCTCATTACCACCACTACCTCGCCCTTTTTTACGCCTCTGCTGACAAAAGACCACGTAAAGGAAAGTAACAAGACAAATTGATGGAGAAACATTCGTTTAAAGTACTCATCACAGCTAATAAATTTGTCTGCTACTCGTGACATTACTACTTCATATTTATGAACATTTGTCTAGGAACAATTCTGCAAAGAATAACACCCACGAATGAGAGATTTCTTGATTTTTATGGCATCGTCTGCATATCTTATAAAGACATCTAGCGGAGACATGGAATCAAAAGGAAAGATCAAATGATAATCACTAGGTAGTGGTTTGTAAGTCGAATGAACATAAGTATTGTGTAATTTGATGTCTTCATATGATGATGTTTGTGGGTGGTTCTTCGGCAATGTACTTCGGAAGATTTGAAAATAAAATTGCGATTGTAACTGGTATACTGGTTTATGACTAATTCAGGAAAATACACACAATATATGAAAGTGTATATCTTATATATAAAGTAGAAAGTAAAAGTATGTATGTGTAAGTAAAGTAGTAGTATGTGTAAGTAAAGTAGTAGTATGTGTAAGTAAAGTAGTAGTATGTGTGTATGATCGCCTAAAACTCGAGAACCATATATGGCACAACTTTCCAACTTTGAAGATTGTGGAATGTTATCCCTGGACAGATAATAGTCTACTTTTTAATCATCTAGCTGCCCCTGGTTCGAATCCAGAGGTTTAAAACAGTTTCCATAAGAAATGCATGTAAAACTTACTTTTATCACTTGCATGGTTTATTTCATTTACAAAATTAAATCAGAAAAAATAGCCGTACGAAATCGAAACAAGTACCAATGGAAGGGAAATTGAATGACTTTGTTTATTTTGGTCGTCGAATACTGCTTTCTGCTGAAAATTGGGAGAATTTTGATCAAATAAACGACAATATTTTAAAATTTTAAGGTTCTAAACAAACCGTCCCCCTGACGACTAATTTAAGTTGAATCCGAGCTCATGCATTCTGTTATTATCCCCGTTGTGAATACATAAAAATTAAGTGAAGTACATAAAATTGTCACCAAGTTGATGCTAACTAATGCATTGTTTGCTGTACCTGATGATTTTGAACGGCGAAGAAACCAAATAACAGAATTTCTCATTTCAACAATTCTCAACTAAGCAAATGTTTAAGGGAGAATTGAAAATTCTGTTCATACGATAATGCTTCTGGGTAGTTCATCGGCAATGTACTGATAAAAGTTCATATTCCGTACCAAATTAAGATCGTAAATGACTGAAATGTTTACTCGTTTATGCAAAAATAAAAAGGAATATATTCATTCTCCCGTTTTCGACTGATCAATGCAGATAAGTGCAGAGGAAAACTCAGATGCACACCCTTGAAATTCGTCAACCAGATTTAGATAACGCAATTCGAAAGGCCAAATCGGTCGAGAAAAATTTATGCAATGAGGATGTAATACATACATAATTGATCACATTGCTCAAGAGATCTTTTAAAGTTCGCGAAAAAATTGAGATATCTATTAAATACTATAAAAAAAACGCCACAGGTTTTCCGTGGTTTATGAGTTATGTAACTTTTGTTCTGTCAATCGATTCAGTGTTTACTGTCACTCATATCTTATTGGACACCTACCTTATGAAGGGAAACTCGAAAAGAAAAATTGTATCTCCATAAAATATATTCAAGCGATTTTATATGAGGGGAGATCGATTCTGAGAACTACTGCGCAGCATTCTGGCAATCGAGAAGTTATTCGATAGCTCAAGGACCTGAACGTAATATTAACGGAAAGAGGTATTAAAGAGTAGTTACCACGTGATCCATAATCATTAGGGACGGCAACCTCCTGATAGAAAAATAAAACATAATGCAAATGCTAATTACCGACTAGGAATTTGATTATTAGAGTGTAAGTACGTAAGTATATGGCTGTATCTTGCTATATATTTCGTCATATTTGCATCACAAAAAGGAAGAATAAGGCAAAACAGGTGCTTTGAAGAATTAGTATAATAATATTGCGACTTTATTCGGGAGAGATCGAGAATACCAATTCTCTCATCACGTCCAACCATTCGTCATATGAAATTTAAAAGAGGTAGCTCGAAATAAAATGCATGGAAGAAAAGTACTTTGAGAGTTTGCACTTAGGAAAATTACACCACAGCAGGAAAACACCCTCAAGAAGAGATTTTAGTAATTAATGGATGGCAACACTGTCATTATTGAATTAATGGGTGAACTAACAGATGATACAAAGAAAAACTGCAGTCCGATGCCTGTATTTCTACAGTTAGATATAATTGTTTAGGAGTATGAATATTTAGATGTAACATCAGAGAGTCTTGGGCGAAGTGAGATAAATATCGGAGAACTCATTGGACATAAAAATAAATAAAAATATAAACGTTGTATAACAGTCTTAAGAAACTCTTGAAGAGAGTAAATATGAAATATGCGTTTAATGTTAAAACAGAAATTTTAGGCAGAAAAATATTTACAAAACCAATTTGTAGAAAAGATTAACCACGGATAAAAAAGAATGAAAGGCATGGAAAAATACAATAGCATAGGTATAAAATTCAGCTTTCGCATCTTAATTTTCTATTTTCGTATTTACTTCAAGTTTGACAGAGTGTACTAATTGGTTAAGATGCCAACAGAATCTTTTTAATGGTCGTAGTTACTTAGTTTAGCGCTAAGAAAGAAATAGCAGAGGCCTTTTGTGATTTTCTGACATCGATACAATTTTATGGTAGTTGTAGCACTTACAAATTATCGTATTAAAATTTGAAAAATGTACCGTAAAAAGTTTGAGCGGCGAAAAAAAAGCATTACTCATTTTTATCACATCTCTTCCAAAGACGCATATTTTAGAATTACATAAGCTCCTGGGAAATATCGATAAAAATACATTCATTGACATAACATTAGTCGATTTGATGTATTTGAATAATTTTCGCTGCAACCTGTAGGTTTCGCGATTCATATATTCATTGTTCTCATGTAGTACATGATTTTGTCTTATGCTGTAACAGCAGCAATAATAACCGCTAATTCAAGCAGAGCTAGATTCAGAATATTTCAAATAAATTTGAATAACTATATACTTTTACAAATTTTCCCTAAGGTCAGAGCAGTTGCTGGATGATTGCTCAGCCTTAACCGCCTTTTCTTTCTTATGAATCGCATTAGCCCAAAACAGGCTCCTCAATGAGTAAAGTTTTCCTCGGGAACATCCTATAGTTATGATAGAAGACGGCTAGGAAAAAAATTTATTTTTCGCATTTATAATGTTTTTGTAGTTTATAAAGAAAAGAAATTTTCAACAAAAAGGGTTTTACGCCGACANCACCGGGAATCGAACCCGGGACCGCTTTCCCTGAAGTCGAACCCATTGCCCACTTGGTCATCCTGACGCCTCGAGATAATAGGTACACATAGTGGTAGAGAAGAAAATATCGACAAATACCAAATTCACAGGCTTAAAATATGCACTGACTCAATGTATAAAAAAGTCTTAAAGGAAGCTGATAGCTCACGCACTGTGATATTTAGGCAACGAAGTGCTCTTTTAAAATCTTCAGGAAATCCAGAAAGATACTCCCAGAGATCTGGATTCAGAAAGTATATGGAGAAGAAGATTTATCAACAACGACTGAGGAATAATAACTTTAATCAAACTCTTACGCAACATAGGGAGAGGTATGAGGCAGATTTAATGAAGAATGATGAAAGTATAGAGATAAATCTGTATCAAATCAAATAGATTTTCAATATAAGTGGGTTGAAGTATGCGGAAGCGTTAAATGGACCTAGAGAATCTGCCACAATCATCATAATGTTATGGAATTATAAATCTTGCACTTCAACTAGGAAAGAAGTTTTTCACGTGAGTTAAGCTTAGAAAGTTCCATATTCACTAAATTTGATCTTTCTTGTACGTGAAAGGCTCATCCTCATCTACATAATTACTCACCCGTTAGATAGTCACCTTTCGGACCGTATTAGAGAGTTTTGAGGGTAAGGCATTAGAAAGCAAACAGTAAGCGAGGGCAAGTAAGAGGCTACTTCTTCGAATGAAAGTGTTCGTCCATCGCGTGTTACAGACGCTGGTAATTTTCGACCGCTCTACGCTGGGTGCTCTACCACTCTCAAGATTCATGTTTGATCTCTATATGGAATTAAGTACAGTGAGGGTGAATTCGTTGCGATGGGAGGCTGTTGGTTTGATGTACATGCATAAGAAGTTCTTGATAGTTGTAAATCACTTATTGATCCTAAATCTAGGAAAGTAATAGAGAAGGGTGGGGTGCATACACATTCAGATCCTTTTTTGTGGAAAATACGAAGTCCTGCTTTCATTTATTAACACTGACAGATATTACCGCCGCAAAAAGTTGACTCCACGGAACAAATATTTACATTTAAAATATTTTGGTACTGAGTTTCGATGGGGATAGAAAGATCCATCAGAGTTAACTCAAATATAAACCACTCCGATCTGAGAGAGTATTCTGTTAGAGAAGGAAGGCAATGATATATACGAGAAGCTAACTTTCTCAAGTCAGGATCTTAATTCCTATCCTTCATTTTAAGAACCGTCATTATTTAAGTTAAACGTTCCGTCTACGCACGTTATAAATGTTATGCATAAGAGATGCAGAAAAGGAGAAGCATGTTGGATCATCAAATGACGAATGTGAAAAATTCTCAGTTTTAACTTACATCCACTGCCCTTTCAAAATAGGATACCATTTTATCAAGGTATACCGAAAATGTCTGTCAAATCTTCACTTAGGATTCTCCAAGCTTCCCGAAAGAATCTGGAATAGAGACAAAAGGGATCCTTCTACCACACAATGACCTGTTGCCACATGGGAAAGCAGGGGAAGGGGAAAACATAGAATGTCCTCTCCCCCTCAATCTTATGCATCACGCAATACACAGTTCGATTTGTATGGAAGGAACTGCACCATTCGGCCGCATAAAAAACTTAGCGCTTGAACGGAATACTGTCTACTTTCAAATTAAAATAGTTAGTCTGCGCAGAGGTAAGCGAATATATTTGCCAAATAAATTTGAGTAGAATAATTCTCAAGGTGAAACGGACATGAAGAATACCTGACAGGACGTTCCTTGATTCTCGTTTCTAGATCTGTCAATTGTCGGTCGATTGCTCTAACCATTAAGCTATTTTGCCAGAACTAGATTAACGTACAATCCTACGTGCACTCCTTCACGTGCATACGTGGAATATTTTAAATATTTTTATTTTATCTGAAGAAATAAATAAGGCTGGGACGCCAAATTATCTAAACACGTAGACTTTTTTAGAGATTAAAGATTACCTGAAAAGGCGTAACCATTTATCGCAGGAAACTACTGCTTGTGGCCCAAAAGTCGCGGGTTCCGCGTCACTGGTCTTGGATATCATTCTCCCAGATATTAATACACAGATCGATTATCAAGCAGTGCGCATGGGAAAACAAAAAGGAAGGCGTAAATTGGAATACACTCATTTTTCATCCAAATGTATCTCATTAGCGCATTTTACCGATATGGATGAGTATCATGGTTCAGAAAAGAGAGAAACGACCTCTTCAGATTACTCTTATGTCTTAAAATTTGCAAAATCTCCATGTTAATTGCCTTTAAGCATCTTTATAGATGTTCAATAAGCTATTTTTCTCTCAAAGACTTAACAAATCAGAACTTATTTACATAATTACAGATCTGAATCCCTCTTTTATCATGGTCGGAAATGGTTCTTCATCTAATTCCTCGTAAATTTTACCACTACCCTAAAGACAATAGAAGTTTCTACTGGTCGAATATATGCTTTAGATTCAGATAACAATCTTCCGCAAGCTTTTGAGGACACAGAAAGAAATGTTCCTTCAGGAATAGATTTATGGTTGAAATTCTTTTGCTCTTGTGGACACACTAGCATTTAGTTTCCTTTTGAATTACAATTCCAATCAGCGCTTTGACTTTTAAATTTGTAGTGACTATGAAAACTCAGTTTCGTCATCTACTATCAAATTTTAAAAGATTATCCACTAAAACAGTTTTAAGAATGACTTTGACATTTTACCAATTTCTTGCATTCTGCCTTGATAAAAATTATCTAATCATTATTCGTAAAATGGGGGAATTTGCATGAAGGTGAATATGTATCTTGAAGGCGAATCTGAGGTTTATTAAAAAAATACCAGGTGGTAAATTCCAAAGAAGACTATGTAGGTAGGAAAACTTGTGTTGGGTATGCGGTAATGATGCGGAGATGGGTTTTAAGTTACACTTTTTTAAAGATTATTTTTTTATTTGGAGATACCTACTTTTCATCACAAATACTTTTTATTATTGACTACCGGACTCGGAGTTACATTGCTATCGTCAAGTCACACAATGAAGTTAAAGTTGAAAACACTAAACATTTTTTGTGTGAAAAAGTATATCTTTCCTCTCTCATGGATCTCCACATATCGGCCGCTTCCGTAGATTTTATGTTTTTATTACTTAACAGGTGTCTTAACAGGTGTTATCTCCATTGTGTGTACGTGTTTATGGTCTCATAGTAAACGGTCTTACATTTTTAAAACGTCGAGGAAGGTTTTTGGGCTGTAGCTAAAATAGGGAATTGGTTCTAATGTGAGAAAATGATTGAAACCACTGTACTTTGATGGACGATAGTTTTATTGTTTTTAACATGACCTTTTGTGTAAGTATACTTTTTGTGTTATATTAAACATCTTCATTGTATTTAAATTTTTGCTGTAACGAACCATAGGTATCTACTGTTTAAGGGACGTTCTCCGAGAGAATTCCTTTCTCTGGCAAATGTCAGTTTGAAGAACCGTGCCCCCTTTCACTTTCACATGAATTTCTTACATTTGATGTGACTCTTGTACTTACATCTGCACCGTTACCTCTGCCATCTGACCTTGTGCCTAACTACAGTGTGAGATTAATAATGATTATAGTAAAAGGTAAGCTTGCAAATTCAATAAAATTTAGCGGGGAATATGACATATTTGCCATGTTGGAGGTTAGCTATATGATTGTCATAATTATCATATATAGCATTTTAATATAAGCATTGATAGGCAAGAGAATGAGCAATAATTTTTTTAGCTGTGATTTTGAAACATTAGTTAAAAATGATAGTTATTCCTTTCATTTTCTATGAAAATGCGAATACTATTACAAGTTGGCCAACGTTCTATTCTTCAATCCCCGAAATAGTGGCTAATAGGTTGTGAATGGAAGTCGGGATCACGTGGAAAATAGAGAATAGTTCAAGCTATGATCCAAATACTATAATTTTCGTTGAGAACTTTTCGGTTAACGATTTTTCCGAAAACATTTCACAACGTCTCGAATTTCCTCAAAATCGGACGCTGATGTTAAGAAGTCCAAGTATAAGAGAATGGAAAGCGACCGATTCCTGAGAATAATGGGAAAATGGAATGACGTGGCGAGAATAAGAAAGATTTCGGAGAATAGCAAAGTGAGGTTTGGGTCCTCGGTGGTGATCAGGTCAAGGAAGTTTAGAGAGCGGCTATTTTCCATTTGGAGAGTGAATCGGATTGAAGGTCACAGGAAGTTGGAATCGGTCCAAATGCCTTCGGGTGCCATCGGAAACAAAAAATGTCATCCGTCTGAAGTAGCCGAGGTAAAGGTTGTTTTTGCGAAGAAAAAGCAGAGATGTGTTGCGTGAAAGGGTAGGGTTACGTCCGTCCTTGAGATGATACAACCCGACGGGTGTGTACCGTAAGTCGAGCTCTATGGAGCTTTGTTTACTATTGAGATAAACAAATCCATATTACTTGAAGCTTAGAAACCCTTCTAAATGGCACATTTGAGTATAACATTAAATTAGCACACTTAAGCATAAAATTAAATTAGCTCCCAAATGAATCCCACGCTTTCAGCTTATCTGAATTCAAATATCTTTGGTGGGAAACTCTAAGCTTAGAATGAAACACCGCTATCAAAATCTCGTATTAATTAAATAAATATATGAAAATTATTACCGCATGTATAATGAATATGACAACATTTGGAACCATTGAAAGTTATGCGATACCCTCTAGCATACTGCGACGCACCGTTTGTTAAGCTGCTCTACATTAATCTTCGTTTTTCATGATGCTAGAATGAGGAACGAAAAATCATTATCTTTTACCCAGGAACCATAGATGAAAATTAATATCTATGTAAAGATTTTCCACTCTTAATTAAGTATGTTTTTATTAAGTAAGCCAAAGTCAACAACTTTATATATCGACCCCGGGACCTCTGTCTAAACAGAGAGTGAACCGGGAGTCTAAACAATAATTCTTTAAAAAAATGAATCGGTGATAGATGTATTACTGATAGAAAGAATGCTTGATTACTCAATTTAAACCTTGTTCTGGATCACTGATTGATTTAATTAATTACAATCGTAATAGGTTACGATTTAAAATAAGTACGAGTTAACGACCGTAGAATTATTTTTCTTAATTTGACATCTCTTCGGGAAGATCAATGGAATATTCCATGTAAAGAGACTCCAGGAGTCGAATAACCTCAGCATCCCACGTACTCCGAGCCCCATTAACCATCTCAATGAAAGAAGTCTTGCAGTCAAGCAAGCGACACCTACAACCTTTTCCGCCTACTTCACACCACCTCCACTTCCCTTAAATACCGCTCCTCAAATAGTCTCTCCTACGTGAGGATGGAGTAATCACGTCGAAACCGGTTTATCACGAACTCCCATTATCTCGTACGGTGTCTATTCATTAATCCGTTTAATTTAATGTCACTCTTTAATCCGACGACCCCCAAGTTGTAAGAGATTCGTGGGCGAAAATCATAGGGACTTTGAATTTACAAGAGGGAAAGATTCATCATAAATCATACTATCGTATATATCATCCTTAACTATTGTTTACAATAGAAAAATTGGTATTTGATTGCCCTTTTAGAAATCTTAATCCCGGAGACTTCAACGCGTGGTGAGTTTACCTGCGTTGTGCAAGGGAACTTAAAAGTTTAGATTTAATCAAATAGAAGCGACTATAAAACTTTTCTATTTAATTATTTACAACAGAAAAATTGCAATTTAGTTGCCTATCAAGAAATCTTGAACCCGGAGACTTCAATGCGTGGTGAGACTACCTGCCTTGTACGAGGCAGGCAGGTAAGGGAGTTAGAAATTTAGATCCTAATCAAATCAAAGTGTTAAGTAAAGGTTATTACATATAATCGAGCTTTAAATCATGAAATAAATTGAATTGAATTAATGTAAAGCACCCTGTATGCAACTAGTGAAGTCTATTAGCTAAACAGTAGATTAGCGAGATAAAACTATAACTCTACCGGGCTACACCGATGGGATATCGTTTGTCATCTTTAAAGTATATCCTTCAACACTGCGAGAAACATTCCGAAAGTAAGTTTCGTCATTTTCTTCCACGGATAACCTTTGTTAAAAACAGAAAATATTCAATTTCATAACAAACTACAATATTTTAGTTATTTTTTACATAGTCACCACCAAAAATTTGTAAGACCAACTTCAAGAAGATATACTGGTAGAAATCGGTGTCCAACAGTTTAATATCGAATATTTTCCATTTATAATAAAGGTTACCCATGAAAGAAAAGAACGAAAATTCTTTTCGGTATGACCATCTTAGCTTAAAATAGTAGTAAATTGCGCCACGTGACTGATAGCACATTTAAAGGAAAGTCAGTTTACCGAATATTGAGTTCTCAGTATATGTGATAACGGTAAGATTAATCACCTGTAATGCAAGGTTTAATGGTACAGACATTAAGGGTGGCTATCTAGTTAACGATGAGGTTATTGTATTGATAAATTTATGTTTAATGTATTTAACTTGATAAAAATAGGAATGATATATTGTATCGTAAGTAACTTGAGATGACAAATTATCATGAATATCTATCAAGCCAGAATGTAACACAATTGAGCATCTGTCATCCTTACATATTTTTTAAAAGAATTTTCCTCCGCTATAATGTTTTTGATGCATGAATCACCGAAAGAAATCACTTAAGAAAATCGATTTGACCTTAGTTACTGGAATTTCAAAGGCTCCACCTTACCACAACGCCTACGCTGAGTTCAATCTACTGAGGGCGACGAAAGGAAAATGACATTTTGAGGGCAAATGTTAATCCATCGCCATGTAAAATACTAGGATGACTATTTTGGCCTTTTCTATTAACCGATTAACCTGCTTTCTCGAGAAGGTCTCTGGTATTGAGGAATTCAGCACGACAGTCTGCGACAACGCTTTGTTTTCCAGTTTTCTTGGCGGGGGCACTTTCCTCTAATCGGGAACTATCAATCATTAATACAAGAACTCCACCCTCAATCAAAAATATTTCAATAAAAAATCTCTTCAACTACGTCGTTTAAAAACAGTTTTATTGTTCTCATTCTCACGGTCTATATTGAAGACTTTTATTTTCCCTTGAGCTATGTTTTAAAACTAACTTTCATGACTATCTCAATTCATACAGTAACATTATTTATAATGTTATTTTTCATTTACTTGTATTAATTATATAACGAAAGCATCTGACTATAAATCCAATGTTCATATTTTGCAATAACGTTAAATTTCTTTTATGTTCAACATTCATTGACAAAGAATAATTATGTTCTGATATTTATGGTATTTGTTAATAAATATTGTAATTTTACTATACTTTATGTAATCTAATAATGTAATCTTTCTCTGTTTCTCTTTCCTACAACCTTCGCAGGTTTTGAATACCCCCTTCTTTTGGTGGGTCTTCTTCTGCAGTGAAAATATTTTTTCTGTGACAAAAATATCACTTTTCTTTTTCTACACAGAAACATTCTTTAATTGCTTCTTTTTTTTCTATTTCTACCGATCTTGTTAACAAATCTGTTTATATTATACTTTATATTCTAACAATGATATGTGTCCGTATTTGTGCAGAATTCTGACAAGGGTTAAATTAAAGATGGGACTTTCTAGTCCCAATTATTAAGACGTCTCTATTGTATTTTATCATTTGAAACAATATCAGGGATTTAAAAGTTTTATGCGTATTTGTAAATATTCAATGGAGAGGCAAAAACGGAAATGATAAGATTTTTATGGATTTAAGCACCGATTTCATGAAGTATTTTGTATGAAAATTTTTTGCTGATAAATATATCCCAGTAGAAAATTCTAACTCAATATAATTTTCGTGATTATGATTTGTATCATTGATAGAGGTATTACATAATGCTAACTTTGGGCAACTCTTCCGTGAGATAAGACAATACTTGCTCTTCATATTCAAATGGCAAGTAGATATTTCAATGAAATCCAACGGTACCAGGACGGGAATGGGACCAACACATACTCTACTCTTCAACAGAATGATAATTTATGAATCCAGTATTGGAAAGCATTCAGGTTTAATAATCCCCAAACAAAATCGAAGTTGAAATTTCATTNGCTTATGATGAAAGATTTTTCTTCATTATTCTTTGCTATGTATGTTTAGAGGCCAAGATCGTCACCGTTCACTTTAGTCAAAGTAAAGACCCCGTTTTAGATGAGATTGAAGCGAGAAATACCTATATGAGAATACATTCTCTTTTTAGGATCATTTTCCTGGGATTTGAGTTGAGAAATACACAAGTATTCCTTCGAAAAGATAGTCATGGTACCCAATGCTACTCTCCGACGCAATTTTAAATCGGATTTCTATAACAAGTGGAAGAATGTGATTACTTCCTTCCTCGTAATCTTTAGAATCTATAGAGCGTTAAATTTTGTATTTACTTGAAATCAACAAAGCGAGAGATTATAGTTTTAGTCAATTTATTAACAAATATTTACATTCCCTAATTTCTTAAATGCCTTTTTATATTATACCGCTAACGATTTTATACAGAGATTAGTTTAATATTAGAGACTCAATTTTATTTCTTTCCTGGGGATCGCCATCGACCTATAGCTTTTCTAACATTCTCTATGGGCATTTAAACCCGATTTATAAATTTAAAAAAATCAAGGTATAGATACGGTTTACAATAAGAGGTAGATTTCTATTAGGTGTTAATTTTATCACTCATATAATTAAATATTTCTTTAGGTAAAGCCTTTGGACTCAATATTAGAACTTCACATTTTATTTGATCTTTTAATATTGCGCATTCATCGAATACTCAGTTTAAAAATCTGAAACGGGAGCTGGACTTTGGTAACTTCCTGATTATCAGAATCAGAATTTCGAGATGAAACTATTGGACCGTCAAAACTAGCATTTTATAGTTCTAAGTAGTAAGCATAATTAAATCAATCCTTCTACAACCATGCAACCATGAACTGTAGTAGAATGAAGGAAGGCGTTGTACTTCTTTTACAAAAATATTTTCATTTAATGACTAACACGAGACCAGATTTCTTATAAAATAAATAATAATAATCTTTACAATCAGGTCATCAGGATTATTCATCGAAACCTGGTCGTGTTAGTCATTGACTGGAAATATTTTTATGGAAAAAGTACTGCGCCTCTTCATTCTGGATTTCCAAAAGACATTGCCTGCTAATTTTATGAGCTACAGTTCCATTTTATTTCGACGATTAATCCTATAAACTCAATTCAATGAAATGAAATGCCAAAAAATATAAATAAAGGCTGAGTTACAGCTGGATATAAAACTTGCATCTAATTCTACGTTGGAGTAGTAATGCTAGATTTAATTCAACAACGCCCGGATTCCGTGCATAGAATATATTAAACTTCTTTTAATATACACTTTGGAAGAATGAACGAGAATTGTCGAGATATGAAAGAATCACCTCTTGAGTGTCCGAAAATCCACTGAGCGAATTGTAAATGGGCGCCTAATGTAAGATATTGGAAAAAATCACGGAAGCAGTTCTAAATTTAGATCTTGATACGGCCCCTTCGAAGAGAGAATAATGCGTATTTCTAAAGGTCGTTAAACCGCTTCTGATAACGCCTTCTTGCTCGGTGCGAGCCTTCAAAAGAGCTGAATCCAGAAGCTTATCGAGGGGTTTTCCGTTTATATGTTGTCTAATATGGAGTTCTTAAAATGCAATGCTTGGTGGGATTATTTAGAGTCATAGCAAATTTACATGACTGAGATGAGAGACTATTGAATTTTGCCTTTTAAAATATGAAAGAATTCTTTTCTCCATGATTGTCCGGAAGTTACCAAGATCCAGCTCCCGATTAAGATTGAAATATGAACTTAAAAACACCATTGGATTTTAATTCAGTTCCTATATACACATATGAAACAATTACTAATGAAGAGCACCTTTGCTCGTCCTTCTTTTCACGTAGGTAACATTTTTGTGCGCAATGAAAAATTTTTACGGATTTCAGGAACATTCAAAAGCGTGACTCTTTAAATTTCTTGAACCATGAATTAGGAAAATACAGCTCAAGTAATATAAATATTAAATCATTATCCTTGGGCCTATATATATTAAATGTATCGTTGCAGAACTTTACTATTTTGGCCTTTTCTATTAACCGATTAACCTGCTTTCTCGAGAAGGTCTCTGGTATTGAGGAATTCAGCACGACAGTCTGCGACAACGCTTTGTTTTCCAGTTTTCTTGGCGGGGGCACTTTCCTCTAATCGGGAACTATCAATCATTAATACAAGAACTCCACCCTCAATCAAAAATATTTCAATAAAAAATCTCTTCAACTACGTCGTTTAAAAACAGTTTTATTGTTCTCATTCTCACGGTCTATATTGAAGACTTTTATTTTCCCTTGAGCTATGTTTTAAAACTAACTTTCATGACTATCTCAATTCATACAGTAACATTATTTATAATGTTATTTTTCATTTACTTGTATTAATTATATAACGAAAGCATCTGACTATAAATCCAATGTTCATATTTTGCAATAACGTTAAATTTCTTTTATGTTCAACATTCATTGACAAAGAATAATTATGTTCTGATATTTATGGTATTTGTTAATAAATATTGTAATTTTACTATACTTTATGTAATCTAATAATGTAATCTTTCTCTGTTTCTCTTTCCTACAACCTTCGCAGGTTTTGAATACCCCCTTCTTTTGGTGGGTCTTCTTCTGCAGTGAAAATATTTTTTCTGTGACAAAAATATCACTTTTCTTTTTCTACACAGAAACATTCTTTAATTGCTTCTTTTTTTTCTATTTCTACCGATCTTGTTAACAAATCTGTTTATATTATACTTTATATTCTAACAATGATATGTGTCCGTATTTGTGCAGAATTCTGACAAGGGTTAAATTAAAGATGGGACTTTCTAGTCCCAATTATTAAGACGTCTCTATTGTATTTTATCATTTGAAACAATATCAGGGATTTAAAAGTTTTATGCGTATTTGTAAATATTCAATGGAGAGGCAAAAACGGAAATGATAAGATTTTTATGGATTTAAGCACCGATTTCATGAAGTATTTTGTATGAAAATTTTTTGCTGATAAATATATCCCAGTAGAAAATTCTAACTCAATATAATTTTCGTGATTATGATTTGTATCATTGATAGAGGTATTACATAATGCTAACTTTGGGCAACTCTTCCGTGAGATAAGACAATACTTGCTCTTCATATTCAAATGGCAAGTAGATATTTCNCTTAGTAATGAACATAGTTAATACGCAATTAATAGTTAATACGTAGAGTTTTTTTTAGCACACAGGGAATATAAAATCATACAACGTATGAAGTCGTTTTGTAAACAAAACCTCGGCCGTTGAATGATATTGTAAAAAACTTTCAATTTTAATGGCGTTCTTCATTCCGATAATTACGCATACATTTTTTTGTCGCTATTTTTGCAAGATTACAAGTTGAATTTACAGTTCAGCTGGAATACCGTCTTGGTAATTTTTCGACATGTTGCGATTTTCATTCTCATTTTTTAACAATTTCTCCGTCGGGAGCTTTCTTCTGAAAGGCGTGAGTTGATATACTTCGTCAATTGCAGATTTTCTCCACATATCTTAAGTTTGGCAGAAAAGCCTCGCAGAGTAAAGTAAAGAAATACTCGCAAGAGATCAGTGTTCGTAGCATTAGAATCATTCTTTTCTATGATAATTTAAATTTACCTTTTCAGTCACATTTTTTTGTTTTCTGCCTTTGTTGGAAAGTTTACTCCTAATAATTCCCAATTACAAGAAAAGCAATTCTGAATTCAAACAAAACTACGATTTTCTGTCAGGATATAGATATTAAACTTCTCAATAGGTTTTGGAATAAATATTTTGGTGTAGTAGTATACCTACCTTCCTCCAATTCTTGGAGAATTAGATATCGATTAAACAGCATCTACTATAGCCCAAGAGATATGGATTTTCACAAGAGCGCATTTTCATTCAATTCTTTTGAATTTCGGTATCAGGTGACTGAACTTTGAGTTGGAGGTCATTAATCTGGTCACATTGATTCGTGGAAATTTTAAGAGCGAATTATTTTCCAAAAAGCATGATTCATTCAACCGTGAGGAATTGTATCAATCACACATCACATTCAAGACTGAGGGTTCGATATCCAATAGGGTCGTTGCTGATTGTTTGCGAGCTTCACTCTCATCGGGCGAGATCACTGTAATTCTGGCTGATAAAAGATGGAAGAACTTCAATTCCACTCAAGTCTAGACGAATGGCTTAATTGTTGAAGTAACCGGAAGCTAAAACTTAGCAAGGATCTATCTCTGGCTGATAAATGAGATCTAATTCGGAATACGCTTACATTCTGTAACTTCAACTGATGGGTTTATGAACGTATCTTAACATTTTTGCTTAGAGATTTCAACGCTCGTCTTCTTTCCTCAGTTTGTTGTCCTCGCTGCCTGCTTGGCTGTTGCCAACGCTGGATACCTCGGCGCTCCCGCCGCCGTCTCCTACCACGGAGGTTATGCCGCACCCGCTGCTGTAGCCTACGGACACCCCTCTGTGGCTGTGGCCTCCCCCGCCATCACCTCCCAGCACCAGAACACCCTCAGGAGCTACGGCAACTTGGGACAGGTGTCCACCTACTCCAAGACCATTGACACCCCATTCTCCTCCGTCCGCAAGTCTGACGTCAGAGTGAGCAATGATGCTCTTGCCTACGCCGCCGCCCCCGCCTATGCCGGTTACCACGCCGCCCCCGCCTACGCCGGATACCACGCCGCTCCCGCCGTCGCTGCCTACTCCGCCCCCGTCGCCAGGGCCGGTCTTCTCGGAGTTGCCTACTCCGCTGCCCCCGCTGTTGCCCATATGGCTTTCAACGGATACGGAATCAACTACGGATGGTAGACACTTGAAGCTGTCCCTCACCACTCACCCCTTCCTCGCTCAATTTTAACGATATTCAACCTGACGTACTGTTTAATTTATGAATCTTTAATGTAATAAAGAAAATTCATAAACCAAACCTTGATTTCTCATTCATTGCGATGCATTCACTCATATCACGAAACACTGGTGTAATCCAGAAAAAAGATCCTCGATTGCGAATCCACCGAAGAACATTGTCTCTGCAGAAAAATGCCAGCAGGGAATAATTCTCCGTCCTAGATGCCATAAATTAACAGTGCCTTGAGAGAAATGTAGTTATTTCTTCAATGGATGAACTTGAGACTCCTTTCATACTCCAATTTTTTGCTCTTCATTAACTACTTTTTAGAAGGAGTTTTGAGGAAAATTTTCAATGCCTAAAGGGTTACAGAAAATAATGAGACTAATGTGAGTTAGGTCATGAGCAATATACCTTTTAAGTAAGTAACCATTAGTTACGATATTAATGGCTCACTTTCGAAAGATATGAACTAAAACTTAAAATACTTTGATTAATATTCTGGTGATCTCAAGCGAAAGATGATCAAAGATCTAAAGGATTTCACAGGTAATAATAGCGTGTATAACAGGTAATACTAATACTCAGCTCGTGACATGATTTGAGTTGAAGATGGAAAGATAGGGAGATTCCTTACTGTGACTCAAAGTTGAAAAGAGGGGAGCAGACGACTTTCGAAAGCGTTAGCATTATTCATATCAGATTTTGTAAACTTGTCACATATCCATGTCAGATTTTGTAACTTTTTGTGTTACTTTTTTCTCGAAAATTATTTCAACCCTTATCCGTGCGTGGTTTTCTTTTCTGCCATAGCTAATCTTCATCCTCTTTTATATATCTAAGAAATCGGTGTATTAGAAGAGATTCCAAACAAAAGAGATGTGTATCTAGAATTTAATATTTCTGTTCAACAGAATTACCAAGCATCTCATCTCGAGCTTTAGCAAAAAAGACAAAAATGAAAAAGTCATTAAAATTTTCCATTCGATTTCTTTAGGTCTACGCTCTATCTCAAGGGTGGGAATCTACGATACAAATATATCATCCTCTTCCATAGTAACGATGATGTTTACATTATCAACGCAATCAATCAATTATACAGATATATTGCTGGGAACAGGGTTATAGTAGAAATCCCCCAATTATTTTACTTAGTAAGGGTACTTATTTATCGGAACACTAAAGAGCAGGTCTGCACAGGTTACAAGAAGGGAAGGGCAGAATGGATTGGAGGGAAAATGATCGCGGGCCACAGGTGAAGATTTTTGGGGAATCGAAGGATTAAAAAAAATCTCTTTGCCAAGAAAATTAATTTTAAAATGCAAGCATGCTCTAATAATTAATGTGGTTTAAAACATTATTTTCAGACACCACCTCTTCGTAATTAAGAATAAAATGAGAGATTTAAATAAATGCCTTTTCCTGGTGTTTCGTAAGTGACTCAGCCGGATTTAGAAATACTCATAAAACCAAACACTTAAAACTCTATTAAACNTTCGGAGGAAATACTATCGACAGTACGAAATACGGGAATCCTCAAATACTTAATGGTGGAATTTTACAAGTAATCTCTCATTCCTTAAATGAACAACTGAATGAGTAGCTTAAAGGTCAAATAATCTTGTCGAAATATAAGCAGAAGATTACGTCGATTACAAATACAGATTATCAAAGAAATAAATACATACTTTAATACGAAAAAAATGAATTTGAGTCGATTATTTAAAATAACGTAGAGCATACGGTCATGTTGTTTTAATTTCTAGCAGTGTCAAGCATCCTCATCATTTAAAGTTTTCCACATTTCCCAAATATTCCCTTTTATTTCCATAAATCCATTAATAAATTTTTCAAACCTCGAAATGCATCCGTCAATCTTACAGTATACAATAATACAAATATATATTAGATTCTAAAATGAATGAAAATCCTTTACATATCATACACTAAGGTTTATAAACGTTAGACATTCACTTTTCGGTATCCTGTCTCCAGGCGAGCAAAGCTCGTATAAGTGATACCCATTTCATCCAAATCTGATTTATTTCAAATAGGAAAATATTTCGTTATTAGGAGGAGTTTTGTCCGAAATAATTTCTGGAATTTTCCGATGTCGTTGCCAAACATGCTGGGAAGCTCTGCTTCGCGACTTCGTGATTTTTATGATTAATATGATATGTCACCAATGGAGCATTTGTCTTATTTTTAACCTTAATGCGATCCATCGGAATAATTTTGCATCTAAGGTTCCTTTTTGAATATGCAAAGGATATACAGTAAAACCCGGTTAAGACGTTTTTCGGCGGACCAAGCGAAAATCGCGTCTTAAGCGGGATGACATTATAACCGGGTTGTGTAATGCTGGTTGCCTTACATAATATTTTTGAAGATTGGTCTGCCTGTCGCCCAAAAAGNACTCATAAAATGGGTTTGGATTTTCAGCAATAATATAGTGCATAAAGTTTAACTACCACGAGTTTACTACCTACTCGTAATGCAGAAGAGAATAGCAAAGAGCATCTTTTAACGTTTAGTACTTCACATTTCACAAATACCATTTTTATTAAGTATATAAAATCACCTTTCAGATAATTGGTATGCTAATTTTTAAAGGAATCTGAGACAAGCACTAGAAAACATCTACCAATAATTTACTCTGGGATAGACAATTTGTACATCTATTTAGAAGTAAAATTATGAGTTTAACTTGTACGTCATCCGACTGAGATGCTTCATAAATACGGATTTTGATTTAGAATGAGGAAGATCGAAGAACGTCTACAGTTTATTAACTAAGAATTGAATTAAAATTGAAAGCGAGATACTAATTAAAAATTTCTTTCGAGTTTACGCCGCAGGAACAAAAATAATTCATCTACGACTTTCGTTAATACACCTTGAAATTATTTGATGTGAAGTTTTCAAACTATATGAATGTTTGTGAAAATTTTTACCATTAGACCTTTTCCTTAAATTTAGAGTTTAAATCATAATATCCTGTTTTAAGTAATGTATTTGATAAAAATGAGTAAACATGAGTGAACTTATTTCGGAATTATACACACCGAAGTCTGAGCATCCTTGCAACTTCTTAGTTTGGTAAATTAAGAACTAAAAAGAGAGCAATGACACTTTAATTTGAATGATTGAAGAAGATCTTCAATAGACTTTAAGTAAATTAATCGGAAAACTTCTTGTTCTATTCTCTTATAACTCATACGCTTGATACTGAAATTAACCTGATGTAGGCCATGGTTTACTGCTGCTAGGGGACGCGAGTGGTCGGCTATACCCCGAGGCACCGGATTTTATGAACGCTCGAGCGGACGACGTAAAAAATATTATAGTGACAGTATCAATTCATTCTGAAGGTGAAAAGCAAAATAGGTTCATGAACTCTTAACTGGAGCGATCGACCCAGAAGCATAATCATGGGCGTCCTTCAACGAGCATGCAACGCAGGGACGTCCGGCGACCTTTCTTCAGATATATATAAATATACAAAACCTGGGCATAAAAGGCATTCTGGGATCAGATAGAGGATCGAATGAGATCGCTTGCATAGGCCATTTCGGTAATGGTAACCTGAGAGCAACGTAAACACGTTTGTTAATCCTCACCGAAAAATAGTGACAACTTAGCGTTCGTTTGCATTAGACAAATCGGGAGAATAAGCGGATGTTTGAATTGGAAATTAGATTTGACTTCTCTAGGAATTAATCTAGCACTGTTTGGTTTCTCACTTCATCGGGGACATATCTCTAACGAGACAGTTTCTTAAAACTTACGCGATTAAAGGTGCTGTCCCTCATAGATAATATTGCATAATAGTTCAATTGAAGTTGGCAGCCAATACTTACTTTATTTCGCCCAATAAAAAGACGCCTGTATTGTATTGTGTTGTACTTACATAATAGCTCTTAATTTGTACTTTAATGTGGTCCACAACAATCTTTGCATGTAGACACCCTGGACTGTTATCGATGTAGTTTTTACTAATCCATACATTAGGTTATTATTAAGGCTACTAAAGGGTTACAGAAAATAATGAGACTAATGTGAGTTAGGTCATGAGCAATATACCTTTTAAGTAAGTAACCATTAGTTACGATATTAATGGCTCACTTTTGAAAGATATGAACTAAAACTTAAATTACTTTGATTAATATTCTGGTGATCTCAAGCGAAAGATGATCAAAGATCTAAAGGATTTCACAGGTAATAATAGCGTGTATAACAGGTAATACTAATACTCAGCTCGTGACATGATTTGAGTTGAAGATGGAAAGATAGGAAGATTCCTTACTGTGACTCAAAGTTGAAAAGAGGGGAGCAGACGCCTTTCGAAAGCGTTAGCATTATTCATATCAGATTTTGTAAACTTGTCACATATCCATGTCAGATTTTGTAACTTTTTGTGTTACTTTTTTCTCGAAAATTATTTCAACCCTTATCCGTGCGTGGTTTTCTTTTCTGCCATAGCTAATCTTCATCCTCTTTTATATATCTAAGAAATCGGTGTATTAGAAGAGATTCCAAACAAAAGATATGTGTCTCTAGAATTTAATATTTCTGTTCAATAGAATTACCAAGCATCTCATCTCGAGCTTTAGTGAAAAAGGCAAAAATGAAAAAGTCAGTAAACCTTTTCCATTGGATTTCTTTAGGTCTACGCTCTATCTCAAGGATGGGAATCTACGATACAAATTTATCATCCTCTTCCATAGTAACGATGATGTTTACATTATCAACGCAATCAATCAATTATACAGATATATTGCTGGGAACAGGGTTATAGTAGAAATCCCCCAATTATTTTACTTAGTAAGGGTACTTATTTATCGGAACACTAGAGAGCAGGTCTGCACAGGTTACAAGAAGGGAAGGGCAGAATGGATTGGAGGGAAAATGATCGCGGGCCACAGGTGAAGATTTTTGGGGAATCGAAGGATTAAAAAAAATCTCTTTGCCAAGAAAATTAATTTTAAAATGCAAGCATGCTCTAATAATTAATGTGGTTTAAAACATTATTTTCAGACACTACCTCTTCGTTATTAAGAATAAAATGAGAGATTTAAATAAATGCCTTTTCCTGGTGTTTCGTAAGTGACTCAGCCGGATTTAGAAATACTCATAAAACCAAACACTTAAAACTCTATTAAACGTAAAAATCATTTACTCGCTCAAGTATGCGATTCGAAAGATCCTCGAGGACAATGAACGAACGGCGTGTAGGACGAAGGCATCGCGTAATACGGTGTATGCGACACGCCTTACACGCGTGTTTAGGGAAAGCGTGCCACCAGGCGCCACTGGAATACAATGAGTGGAAACCGATGAGTAATCATCGTGTCTGGAAACCATTAACGCCCTTCGGAAAGTACTTATCTTCCTATCTCGGACAGTGGGGTGAGCATAAGTGTACCTTCTAACAATATACCATCTCTTTAACTTTAACAATGTTATTTACAATGACATTTACTACTAAGCCGATATTTAAGCCTCTCCAAAGATATATTTATGAGGTGAAATCCGATAGTTTATAACATTGAAAATTTAAGTCGTTGCTGATTACTAACATCTTAACAACTGCAACTAAAGTATGAATCCAAGCAATTCAAACAATTATTTCGTATGTATAATTTATGAAGGCGTAGGTTTCCTGAATAAAGTAAGTCTAATTTTAATCTGCAAGACAAAAAGCAGTATCATAGCGAGACTTTTTTTCCATCTGGAACAATCTTTCAGTTTTCCTTCCCTCGCAAATATCCTAAATATTATATAGTTAGACATAAGGTTCTCAGAATCGCCAATAGGGGTCGACCCACAATCACAACCAGCATGCGCTACGATTTAAAATTTTATTTTTATTAATATGTTTCGTTTTGTAAAATAATGATTGACTGCGTAAGTAAACATGTTTTGCTATCGATCTATATGCTTCCAACACTTAGCCACTTCATTTTACCAAACCTATTCTTTATTAAGTATCTAAAAAAACACCTTTCAGATAATCTGTATGTTCATTTTAAAATAACTCAGAGGCATACTCTAATGATACATTTATTTTTTATTTACTCTGAAAAACTCAATTGGAATCAATCCTCTGGAAAAATACTCTGGAATGAACAATATACGAGCTTTTAACGTTTAGTACTTCACATTTCACAAATACCATTTTTATTAAGTATATAAAATCACCTTTCAGATAATTGGTATGCTAATTTTTAAAGGAATCTGAGACAAGCACTAGAAAACATCTATCAATAATTTACTCTGGGATACACAATTTGTACATCTATTTAGAAGTAAAATTATGAGTTTAACTTGTACGTCATCCGACTGAGATGCTTCATAAATACGGATTT
>KZ309337.1:195315-211003 GCA_000376725.2 Ladona fulva | reverse complement strand
CTGGTTTCCTGTATGCACAGTATATTCACCTTTCTTCTACTCATTAAATATACTATCTCCCTGCTCTTTCCATTCATCGACCCAACATTCAGCATGCCAATTCTTATTTTCTGGGTCTCAATTGGACTAACCTCTTTAGCCGAACCCATCCTTGGTTCGGTAGCCCATGTCCATTTCTCACAGTTTTTGGGCGACATAACTGCGCGTCGCTTGCAGGGAACGCCCTAACCATCATTTTCTCTTTTTCTGTCATATCATCCGAGGTTTTGGCAGGACTTTTTTATGGCCAGATACCCTTCCTGACACCAACCCTCGCCATTTATCCGGGCTTTGGACCGGCACCAAAATGGGCTGGGTTGCCCACCTCGGTGGTTGGTTTGTATACTAACTGATTATCCCCGTGTATTTCTATGAGGTAACTAAGGAAATAAATGTACAAAAATTGCCTTTGTCGTCAAAGGGATGGGTTGTTTATTTCTCAAGAAAATTACAAATTTTCAGTCTATTTTATCAAAGTTCTCGCAAAATCGAATTTATATGAATGATTCATGACTAAAATAAGATTCTATCATCATTTTCCTTTCTTGTGACACTTCTCTTGATTTTGTAGGACCATTGTTTCTAATTTAATTTTGTAAAAGAAACAACCTCTGCAGGTAACGAAAACATATTTTATGTACATTTCGTATAGAAAAGCATATAAACTGATTATCCTCGTGTATTTATATGAGGTACCTAAGGAAATAAATGTTCAACGATTGCTTTGGTCGGCAAAGGGATGGGTTGTTTATTTCTCAATAAAATTACAAATTTTCCGTCTATTTTATCAAAGTTCTCACAATTTCGAATTTTTATGAATGATTCATGACTAAAATAAGATTCTATGCTTATTTTCCTTTCTCGTGACTCTTGTCTCAATTCTTACGACTATTGTTTCTAATTTAATTTTATAAAAGAAACGATCTCCACAAGTATTGAAAGGTAATTTACGTACATCTCTTATGGAAACATATTTTGTGCTCCTGGGTTCGAACCNAATTTTATTAATTTTACTCTTCTGCAAGTGCCCTGAGAAAAATTTTGAAAAAGACTTCCTGTATATCCCTTATGGGCGAAATTTGATGCGTCCTAGCATCGAATCTGTAGCCACAGGGACAAAAATCTTTACAGCATACCATAGAAAGCTATATCTTCTAACGGTATTGAGAATTTTGACATTCTATCTTAACAGAAAAAACCCTAAACGAATTTTTGAAATATTTTTTTTTTGTAGGTAGCACCTTGAAGTTTTTTTTGAAATTACAGCTGAAATGCATGGTATTTGTTCTGTTTTATTTAAATACTGCACAATATTTGCGAAATATATGCTAATTAAAAGTTGTTAAACTACTCTTCCACAGTTTTTATGATAAAGTTGTATGTCATTTTGATAAAAATGTAAGATAAAATAAATTTAGGAAAGATAATGATGGTCAGATTTCAGTTGGTGTCTAATAACACATTTAACGGTTGCTTTTCTTAAAATTGGTCTCATTCTGTATAGCTTAAGTTTCTGTATATGTTAATAAATAGTAAATTTGAGGTGGAGAGCCACTGAAGATGTTAATGTATTGGTCTAACTTCAGCTGATAGCACTTATTTTAGTAATTATTCAGTTGCTCAGTGCTAGATTTGGGTTAGTTCAATGTGGGCATTACTTTTGTACATCAAGACAACCAACTAGTTGGTGATGTAGTGATTAAGTAATATATTTCAGGATTCACAAAGAAAATATCGCCAGAACAGCGGGAGGCCATGCTGGATTTCATGGTGGCTAACCCAGACTTGGCCAAAAACCGATTGTTTGGTCCCCTTGGAGGTATAACCAAGATGATGAAGTGGAAAGAGTTGGCAGGGATTCTGAATTCCTGCCAAACAGGAGTCACTAAGACTCCTGAAAAATGGTCGAGGGTAAAGTCTAACAAATGATGGTATTCAATTTGTGTTTCTTTCATTTTATAACATAAAGTACATTTCTTGTAGTCGTGGCAGGATTGGCGCTCAGATGTCAAGGATAAAGCAAGGGTGCATCACCATGTAGCTGGTCTGGGGGTTAAGCCCTCAAAAAAAGCACCACTGACTCCACTGGAGGAGAGACTTCTCAAATTTATTGCAGAACCTGCTGTCAGCAATGTGACTGAGGTGATCGAACCAGTAGAGGTGAGGTGTTAGGTAGTGGTTTCTTGTAGTGAAAGTAATTTAAGTATTACAATTATGAATTCATGTTCTAAAGGTAAGCTTGGTTTACAGATAGTCACAGAAAATCCTGATGGGAGGTTAGAGTTTCAGTTGAAAGAGGAAGAAGGTGCTGTAGTGATGACCTCACCATCTGTTGAAAGCCCTGCTTCCCCATCTGTTGCCACACCTGCCTCTCCAGTTATACCACCAACAGCAAAGAGCAGGGTGTGTGGTAAGTGATTTGTTTGCTGCTGTAATTGAATTTGTTTATTACAGCCTTTAAAACATTTCAGTAATTCATAGGATTACATGCCTCATTATTGGGTAGAGATGGGTGACAGTCAATTAACATTAATAAAAATAATAAAATTATTCATTGGAATGTTTCTGCTTTAATCACTTTAGAGCTTCAACAAGATGGATATGAAGAAAGAGCTCTGCGAGCGAGTGAGAGAATGGCAGATGCAATGGGGAGGATTGCATCTGCCGTTGAGGTGCTAGCCTCCTCCTCTCACGACACACAGGAGTTGGTGAGGACCCTTGCTGTCTCTGTAAAGGAGGCATTAGATAGTGAGTAAAGTGGTGTTCAATAGAATAACAGCCTTTAATTTAATTGAAACTAACCTAATTTTGACAGCATTTGATGATACCTTCTCGCACTGCCCCTTCTTCATGAAGCATGGCCTTTGTTGTACAGGTGGTCTTATTATATCGATTTCAGTCTGCATAGGGAACACTGCTCAAAATGCACATATGGAGGAGAACATAAGTGTCGCTGACACAGCAGGCTTTTCTGGGATCATTTTTGAGCAAAAAGACATCAGAAAATACCATTTAAAAGAGTAATGCAGTGTTCCACTATAGAGCTTTTATGTGGTCTGGTGTACCCTCTTCGGCATTAAATATGGGAGAGTGAAGTCATGGCTCATGTGGTTAAGTAGAAATGTGATTTGAAACAGTTGTTAGGAATGCATTTATGGGTTTAAGAGCAGTGTCTGGATATTGCTGTTCATTTAGATAACCCAGCATCCAACATCTTTCACTCCATGCCCAAATGCATATCTGTGATCCTTTGGCAAATGGCAGAATTAGTCCGGAATTAGAGAAGATTCACAATATATTTACAATTTAGAGGTTGGAGTTACAACAACCTGAAAGGAAGGAATGTTTTCTCTGTAATATATTTGGTGTATTGATTTCAATCAACTATAGACTGAACTATTTGTGCATTCATTAAGTGGTAGTTCTTCCTTTTGAATGCTCTTCTTCTTCTTTATGAATCTGTACCATCCACATACCCAAAAATTCCCCTGGTATACCTACGGTTTAATAGCTCATGGAAATTAACAAACATATTTGTAATAACTGACATCTTTTATTTTCAGGGATAACCACAGCATTAGAAAGAAAATAAATATTTTTAAGCTGATTTATAGAATTTTTTTCTTTATGGATTGCCCTTTCATTTTATAAAACGGCATGGAGAAATGTTCTGGTGGAATAGCTCAATGGTTCGAGTTATATACAATATTTGTTCGAGTCCCTGTTCCGTTAGACTTTTTTCATGTCCGTTTCCCCTTGGGAATTACGAGAGGGTATTAAATTTTTTCAGCAGGGGACTGTACAAACACGAAAAGTACCCTTTTTGGGGATTTCTAGAATCAAACCTATAGTACCTAGGAGAGAAATCTCATTCATTCTCTATTATGAATATTGGGGTCTTCAGGAGAAAAAAATCGCCGGGTCTGTGACGCCTTTCGTTTAACGGAAGATGATAAAACATTATCATTAAAAACCCATGCAATTCAGAAAATTGTGAAATGTAGCATGTTTGGGGCCTTCTAGAATCAAACCCATGATATCTAGGAGTGATGTCTTAATTACTCCTTATCGAGATGGTCGGTGTATTCCCGCAAAAAAACGCAAAATTGTCACTCAGGTTTCAAGGCTAAATCCCATCGGAAAGTAGCTCAAAATATTACCTTTCCTTTACATTTCCTGTTTCCTGTACATTCCTTATGGGGAAATATTTAATCCACCCTGGTATCAAACCAAGGATCACTTTAGGCATTGTTAGGCTTGGATATGAAATACAGTCACAAATACTATTCATATTCTGAATTTTATTAATTTTACTCTTCTGCAAGTGCCCTGAGAAAAATTTTGAAAAAGACTTCCTGTATATCCCTTATGGGCGAAATTTGATGCGTCCTAGCATCGAATCTGTAGCCACAGGGACAAAAATCTTTACAGCATACCATAGAAAGCTATATCTTCTAACGGTATTGAGAATTTTGACATTCTATCTTAACAGAAAAAACCCTAAACGAATTTTTGNTACAATAATAGATATATTTTTAAACTAAATTAAGTTCTGTCATGCTTGATGGGGCTGTTTACTAGTAATAAACAATAATTCCTTAAAAGCATTTGTAAAATCTGCAGGTACAAATACGCTGAGTTATTATAATGAATACTTAACTTATTACATCATAGTGATAATAATGCACCAATAAGTTTACCATTAATAATTATATTCCTTTCTGTCAAGGAGTTTACTTGGCAATGAATAGTCTTTCGACAGTCTTCGACAGGCTATCTTTTGACTAGTTGTCTCAGCTACAAATCTTGGTCTTTTGACCAAACGTCTCAGCAACAAAAAGTCTAGCGACAGGTAGTCCCATCAACCGGCTATCCTTCGACCAACTGCCACCGAACCCTTTTCCACTTCTGGCTGACTCTCCCCTGAAATAAAGATTAACATCATAGAGATAATATGAATCTACTATAATAATCACCATAGTGTGTATATTCATTTATTCAATGTCCAATAAGCAATGCATAGAGGAATTTATTCAAAAATAAAGTTATTGCACTTCTCAACAAGATAAAAAAATTATAGAATTCATACGTCTCCTCTAGCTATGTGACATGTTACCCAAAATTTCTGAGACTTTTATTGCTATGACTGAACCTGCACACCCCATCTCCACCAAAGATGAGAATATTGCATATGTGGTCCTGTTATTCCCAAAGGATCAAGGTAAATGAACCTCCCTTTAAGAATTTGCGCTTAACACCTCCTTGATGCAATGTGCTACCCAAAATTTCTGAGACTTTTATTGCAAAGACTGAACTGTCAGCAATTCAAAGTTTCACCTACAAGTGTTTCATGAAGTGCATTTCAGGTACTATTTTGCCTCATCACATGTAAACATGCCTGTGAGTTAGGTCTGTTTTCATCACCATAGTTATTGCTCCTTCAATAACAGAAAAGGCTGATAGCAAGGAGCAAAGAACTTGCATCAAATTCTGCTTTAAGCTGTAGAAAACTGGAGTTAAAACCCACTAAGTGTTGCAGGAGGCTTTTGATGAAATGGCTAAGCAAACACATTTGAGTGGTTAACACATTGATTCTGTCCAGTGGCATAAAATGGCCACTTGCATGTACCACATGTGGTGCATGATGATGTAATGTGCAGAACAAGCGTTCTGGTTGATGTCAATGTGTTAAACTTCAGAAATGCTGGCAAAACTAAGTGATGTGATGACATACTATCAATATAGGGTCTTATTGAGATGTTTTGAGACAGCTGAGGAAAAATGTCAGGTGCAAAAGGCCTGAGATGTGGAAGATCAAAGAATGGTATCTGCATCAAGACAATGGGCCTGCATCACTTATTATGAGGGACTTCCTGGTGAAAAACAACATGACCACTGTCCTCCTTCCTACTCCCCAGACCTGGGAGGTCATTCTGTAGTGACAAACCGATTTGTATAGAATAGAATGGAAGCCTCACAGTAGGGTGTGACATCACATAGCCTCACAGAGAGGTGCTGCGTGAGTCTGTACACACCCAATTGGTGCATTGGTGAGCTTCTGTTGGTAGATTCACCAACACACTAAAGTTGGTGGTGATGCAGTGAATCGGTCAGTTTGCCCTCAAAAAAACTGCTGTGAATGCTTATTTTAAAGTTTTGTAGGAAATATGCCCTTTCAATGCTCCTAATTACAAAATAATCAATCCACAATGAAGGAAAAATAGTCAAAAGGGCTCCCGGATAGCCATGTGGCCAACGAGTTCGACTTCTGTGAAAGCAGTCCCGGGTTTGATACCTGGTGGGGGCCTACGTGCAAAATGAACTAAGCTGTCGAAGCACTTTTAACAATAGTACTATTACAACAGTCAAAATAATGATAAAAAGTCGCATTAGAATGAGAAACTATGAAGTCATAAGCATCTATTTTGTTCAACTGTTTGTGAGTTCTTGGTACTTACTGTTTATTGTGTGTGATTTCAGATGCTTTGGGTCGAACAGAAGTCTAATATGATTGTCAGTTGAGGAAAAAATCCTTTGCTACCCATAGATGAGTAGGCTTCAATAGAAGGATATTTCAGTTTAAGAAATTTGAAATAAAGCCACAATAATATATGTGATGACATTTTCTCATGTCTATAATGATTTTTTTTAAACTGACAATCATGGTTTAATGGACTGTATCACTTTTTGAATTTACTTACTCATAAATATTGGTGACATAAATGTTTTTCTACATATTATCGTAGAAAACTAGTACTTCTTGTGAATAGACATAAAATTCAACAGACATAAAATTTACCTCTTTTTTAGTTGGAGGAGCTACAGATCCAAGTAGTGGATAAATCATTGGTTTTTCTACATATTATCGTGAATGAATGCAAAACTCTTGACAGCATAAAGAGGTAAGAGTACCACTGGTACTCTTACCTGTCTGTGGTATCAACATCATCAGTCAATGAAAATCTTCACATTGATGTCTTCATCTTTATAATGGGTAAAAGATGCTTGAAGGCTTACACACTACCACGGCCAGGAGTGTTGCATAATATTTGAAGAGTGCCATTAATCCAGGTTAAACTTAACAGGTATTTATTATCAGTGTGTGCTGCTAACAATAGTTACTTTACTTTTCTTTAAAAATTTGCTTTAACACCAAACGCAAATGTGCAGAAATAAATGTATCAATCATTAGGAATATATGATGCACTTACTAGCTGAATTACATTGCATTGATATGATGACAGCAGTAGTAATTGTAACAAGATAGTGACAGTAAACACTGCATGTGCACACACACATTGCAAATGATTTTCTTGATTTTTTAAATTCAACCTTTTTACTCTATACTTCATAAGGACACAGTATACTAGGTTGTTCAATAAATTTTCTCGTTCAATAAGAAAAACATGATTTAATGGTATGAAATACATTTTATTATTCAATATAATCTCCCTGAACTTCAATACACTTGTTCCAGTGATCTTCTAATTTATGGTTTCCATCCCTGAAGTGAGAATCCGGAACTCTCTCAAAATACGATTCCACGGCTTCTATTACCTCTTCATTTGAAAGTTGTTTTCCACGCATAAATTTTTTGAAATGTGAGAATAGCCAGAAGTCAGAGGGAGCTAAATCTGGCGAATAGGGTGGATGTTGCAACATTTACTGATTTTCGTGATGGTTTTTCGAGCTTTGTGAAAGGGTGCGTTGTCTTGATGAAACATGATTTTTCTCTTCTGTAAAAAGGTTACAATAATAATCTGAATTTATTGTTTTACCAGTTTGGAGGCAATCCATGAACAAAATTCCTTTTGCATCCCAGAAAACTGATGCTAACACCTTTTTGGTCAATTTCTGGACCTTAACTTTCTCTGGAGCCAAAGTCGACACAAAAAGTCCTTTTAATTCTTTCTAAAACGCTCCAAATGTTGCTGAGAAAGTTGCATTCGAATGTGCTTTTGCTCCATTGATAGCAAATGCGGCACCCATTGTGCACACAGCTTTCTCGAACCCAAAACTTCAGCCAAAATATTGCTCACACTGCCTAAAGAGATGCCTAGGGCTTCTACTAAATTCTTTTGGTTAATCGACGATCTTCCAAAACCATNACTTAACGTGAAGATAGAACGTTGAAATTTACGGAATCGTTAGGAAATTATTTTATCTTCCGTTTGCCGCAAAAGCTTTATCCCTGATGGCCCCAGGTTCGATGCTAGGTAAATTCTTAGTGCAAAACGTTCAAGAAAACATTTCGGTTACCTCCATGTAAGATAGAACGTTCACATTCACGTAATCGATAGAGCGCAAAATCCTCCAAAGCATACTTAGAGGTTTTTACCCTGAGGGTCTTTAGTTCGAAGCTAAAGCAGTTTTTCTGTCTGAAGTTCATGAATTCATTTAGGGTATTTTCCATTAAGATAGAAACTTGCAATTTACGGTGTTATTAAAATTGATGATTGTCTGTCGGATGCCGTAAAGCATTTTGCCCTAAAGGACCAGGTTCGATCCCTGGACCATTCGAATGACGGAATTTTCAAAAGTTCGGTACGGGATTTCCCGGTCAGGTAGAAGGTTGAAATTTGCTACAATTATAGAAGATAGGGATTTCTATGGTATGCTGTAAGAATATGTGTCCTCATAGACCCAGGTTCGATTCTAGGACATTTCGTATGCTTGTATTATTAATAATTTGTTTAGGTTATTGTAGTAGGTGCATGGAACTCTGTGTATGGAAGGCGGACTGTTGCAGGTGGTATGTAATNGATCAAGCTCAACTTTGTGGAAGGGAGCCATACTAAATAAGGTAAGAACACTTAGTAACTTCCACAGATATATTTTATTACACAGAGGCGACTAGTTTCGTCAAATTGACATCTCCAGGCACTACTAGTCGCCTCTGTAAAATAAAATATATCTGTGGAAGTTACTAAGTGTTCTTACCTTATTTAGTAGTCCTTATACAGTTTTAACAATCATTCATGAATTTGTTTTGGTGCTGCACCTTCCAAAAATAAGAATTTTATCACTGTACAATATTAAATTTTTTCCATTGTAAAAAAAAATACTGTGACACATCAACTTTGAACATCTGTAAATATACAAATGAGTTGACAGATCTACATGAAACTACACACGTGCTCATGAAAAAGTAGCACCATCTTTAGACAAATATATAAGAAACCTAACAGCGCCATCTCTTATTGAACGACAAAACTTATTGAACAACCTAGTAGTATTCTACCTTGAAGTAGCACATTACAAAATCCTCATTAGATACTCTCTGGTTGACAAACACAGGAAGTACATGCTTTACACTGCATTTATTTTATATATCATCTTTAAGTCAATAGTTTTCATCTGTAGACCTTCCTTAATGATGTGATCTACCTAAAGGCTTCCCCTCATTAATTATGATGAAGCTTGATGCCATCCCAACATATGTGAACATCAAGGGATATAATGAATATTAGTGCCTTTTTACTCTTTGGGCACATGATGATGTTAAAATGAAACAAAACCAGTTGAGCAAAAGAATAAAAATGTTTCTGTGGAGCCAAGCATCTTCTCTTTATAGTGTGGTTAAGAAAAATCCTCTTTATCCTTCAGATAAACTCTCCACTGACAATTCCTTTACTATGAAAAGGTGCTTTTAAGAGCATGTACTCACCTTGTTGGTACTCTGGTATTTATTGATTAAAGGGAAACTGCTAGGCATCAATTTTTGCAGAAGGTTTATCAGTATCTAGCGATAAAAAGTATAACCATCTGGTAACCAATGCCAACCTTTCTCACCAAGAGACATGACTTTTATAGAAGTGCTCGTAATTATTGTTGCACTTGTTAGAATTAACTGTTAATATTTTAAGGAAATGAATTCTCTATGGTGCACATTCCTGAAAATCATACATATATTTTGTAGAAGAGCAGCAATGGATCCAGGTGTTTCAAGAAACATAAGGAGAGATAGAATAAAGAGTCACCTTTAAATACTCCAACAGATCAACATCCACATGTGACGCCTAAGGGATACCTCCAGTTCCTTCCAAACAGGTGATGAGATGTTTCAGGGATTGTATTGGCTCACCAAAGATGTGGCATGAGGCCGAGTGAAGAGCTGTATCCAGTACTTGCAGTTGGACAGAATGTGACATTCATTCCCAAGATTCAACGATGTTTTGTTCATAACTGGTGAATAAATACAGTAAAACCAGCTTAAGGCATTTTCCTAGAGACCGACTGAAAACCGTGCTATAAGCAGGATATCACTTTCGCTGGTATGTGACAATACTTAATTTATTATGCAATATTACTAATAATGGCATTGTTTCCTGTCTCTTTAATTTCTAAGCAGGTGCTTTGCCTCTTAAAACCAAAAGCGATCTTCTTTAGTTTGCTAAATTTGCCACAGCTGTTGATAATATTTACTGTCCAAATTTGGAGTTGAGTAATAAAAAATTAGGGATCTCATAGAAAACAAGCAGCTCCAAATGTTAGCATGTTTCATCCTGCATTCAACCAAATGATGCAAACATTTTTGTTTTCATGTGGTTTGTATTTTATCCCTGATAGAATGAAAAAAGGGTCCTTCTATTGCTCCCCTTAATGAAGTGATGACTTTGAGATTTTATTTCCCCTAAAGTATCAACTTGATAAGAAACTTTGATATAAAATTTATTCAAAGAAATCTTCTCAAGTGATACTTGGTGGAACTTCATTATAGAAACACTTGCAAAAGCCAAAACTTGTACAAATTTCACAAAAANCAGGAGAAAAAAATCGCCGGGTCTGTGACGCCTTTCGTTTAACGGAAGATGATAAAACATTATCATTAAAAACCCATGCAATTCAGAAAATTGTGAAATGTAGCATGTTTGGGGCCTTCTAGAATCAAACCCATGATATCTAGGAGTGATGTCTTAATTACTCCTTATCGAGATGGTCGGTGTATTCCCGCAAAAAAACGCAAAATTGTCACTCAGGTTTCAAGGCTAAATCCCATCGGAAAGTAGCTCAAAATATTACCTTTCCTTTACATTTCCTGTTTCCTGTACATTCCTTATGGGGAAATATTTAATCCACCCTGGTATCAAACCAAGGATCACTTTAGGCATTGTTAGGCTTGGATATGAAATACAGTCACAAATACTATTCATATTCTGAATTTTATTAATTTTACTCTTCTGCAAGTGCCCTGAGAAAAATTTTGAAAAAGACTTCCTGTATATCCCTTATGGGCGAAATTTGATGCGTCCTAGCATCGAATCTGTAGCCACAGGGACAAAAATCTTTACAGCATACCATAGAAAGCTATATCTTCTAACGGTATTGAGAATTTTGACATTCTATCTTAACAGAAAAAACCCTAAACGAATTTTTGAAATATTTTTTTTTTGTAGGTAGCACCTTGAAGTTTTTTTTGAAATTACAGCTGAAATGCATGGTATTTGTTCTGTTTTATTTAAATACTGCACAATATTTGCGAAATATATGCTAATTAAAAGTTGTTAAACTACTCTTCCACAGTTTTTATGATAAAGTTGTATGTCATTTTGATAAAAATGTAAGATAAAATAAATTTAGGAAAGATAATGATGGTCAGATTTCAGTTGGTGTCTAATAACACATTTAACGGTTGCTTTTCTTAAAATTGGTCTCATTCTGTATAGCTTAAGTTTCTGTATATGTTAATAAATAGTAAATTTGAGGTGGAGAGCCACTGAAGATGTTAATGTATTGGTCTAACTTCAGCTGATAGCACTTATTTTAGTAATTATTCAGTTGCTCAGTGCTAGATTTGGGTTAGTTCAATGTGGGCATTACTTTTGTACATCAAGACAACCAACTAGTTGGTGATGTAGTGATTAAGTAATATATTTCAGGATTCACAAAGAAAATATCGCCAGAACAGCGGGAGGCCATGCTGGATTTCATGGTGGCTAACCCAGACTTGGCCAAAAACCGATTGTTTGGTCCCCTTGGAGGTATAACCAAGATGATGAAGTGGAAAGAGTTGGCAGGGATTCTGAATTCCTGCCAAACAGGAGTCACTAAGACTCCTGAAAAATGGTCGAGGGTAAAGTCTAACAAATGATGGTATTCAATTTGTGTTTCTTTCATTTTATAACATAAAGTACATTTCTTGTAGTCGTGGCAGGATTGGCGCTCAGATGTCAAGGATAAAGCAAGGGTGCATCACCATGTAGCTGGTCTGGGGGTTAAGCCCTCAAAAAAAGCACCACTGACTCCACTGGAGGAGAGACTTCTCAAATTTATTGCAGAACCTGCTGTCAGCAATGTGACTGAGGTGATCGAACCAGTAGAGGTGAGGTGTTAGGTAGTGGTTTCTTGTAGTGAAAGTAATTTAAGTATTACAATTATGAATTCATGTTCTAAAGGTAAGCTTGGTTTACAGATAGTCACAGAAAATCCTGATGGGAGGTTAGAGTTTCAGTTGAAAGAGGAAGAAGGTGCTGTAGTGATGACCTCACCATCTGTTGAAAGCCCTGCTTCCCCATCTGTTGCCACACCTGCCTCTCCAGTTATACCACCAACAGCAAAGAGCAGGGTGTGTGGTAAGTGATTTGTTTGCTGCTGTAATTGAATTTGTTTATTACAGCCTTTAAAACATTTCAGTAATTCATAGGATTACATGCCTCATTATTGGGTAGAGATGGGTGACAGTCAATTAACATTAATAAAAATAATAAAATTATTCATTGGAATGTTTCTGCTTTAATCACTTTAGAGCTTCAACAAGATGGATATGAAGAAAGAGCTCTGCGAGCGAGTGAGAGAATGGCAGATGCAATGGGGAGGATTGCATCTGCCGTTGAGGTGCTAGCCTCCTCCTCTCACGACACACAGGAGTTGGTGAGGACCCTTGCTGTCTCTGTAAAGGAGGCATTAGATAGTGAGTAAAGTGGTGTTCAATAGAATAACAGCCTTTAATTTAATTGAAACTAACCTAATTTTGACAGCATTTGATGATACCTTCTCGCACTGCCCCTTCTTCATGAAGCATGGCCTTTGTTGTACAGGTGGTCTTATTATATCGATTTCAGTCTGCATAGGGAACACTGCTCAAAATGCACATATGGAGGAGAACATAAGTGTCGCTGACACAGCAGGCTTTTCTGGGATCATTTTTGAGCAAAAAGACATCAGAAAATACCATTTAAAAGAGTAATGCAGTGTTCCACTATAGAGCTTTTATGTGGTCTGGTGTACCCTCTTCGGCATTAAATATGGGAGAGTGAAGTCATGGCTCATGTGGTTAAGTAGAAATGTGATTTGAAACAGTTGTTAGGAATGCATTTATGGGTTTAAGAGCAGTGTCTGGATATTGCTGTTCATTTAGATAACCCAGCATCCAACATCTTTCACTCCATGCCCAAATGCATATCTGTGATCCTTTGGCAAATGGCAGAATTAGTCCGGAATTAGAGAAGATTCACAATATATTTACAATTTAGAGGTTGGAGTTACAACAACCTGAAAGGAAGGAATGTTTTCTCTGTAATATATTTGGTGTATTGATTTCAATCAACTATAGACTGAACTATTTGTGCATTCATTAAGTGGTAGTTCTTCCTTTTGAATGCTCTTCTTCTTCTTTATGAATCTGTACCATCCACATACCCAAAAATTCCCCTGGTATACCTACGGTTTAATAGCTCATGGAAATTAACAAACATATTTGTAATAACTGACATCTTTTATTTTCAGGGATAACCACAGCATTAGAAAGAAAATAAATATTTTTAAGCTGATTTATAGAATTTTTTTCTTTATGGATTGCCCTTTCATTTTACCATTGTGGGAATGCTATCCAAATTTGCCATAAATTTGTGGGTGATTAAGTCCTTCCCTGATTTTTATTGCTCTGCTTCTACTTGGTTGACTTAAGGTAACATTACTGTCACTTCCCTGAAAGCACTAGCTGCCTTGCTCATGGAAGTGTGAGGCACATAGTGCATATAGAGAAAGTATTTTGATAATTAAAAAGCATATTTGCAATTACAGTAAAACCAGTTGAAAATGCCCCCACTTATTATTCAGTTTTCTCTTGGTCCCTTTCACACGAAATACATGGTAAAAATACAGCCTGAGATGCTCTGTTAACCATTTATAAGACAGATTTTAATTTATGTTAGATGAATTTATATTTGCTTCTGAGTGTCACTCGGTAGCACTGAGGAGTTCCTCTGGCAACCTCTGCCAGCTTCTTCTACATATAGCACAGTTTACCATAAATTTGTATAAAATAAATAAAAGTTTCAAAGATTAAGGAAAGGTAAATTGCTAAGCACGGAAGAGCCGTGTGACTGAATCCCAAGGATAAATTTTGCACCTGTTATTCCTTGCTAAGTTTTAATTAACGTTAGTTATAGCACTTGAAAACTCCTACCAAGAGCTTTATAAGAAAGCAAATTTCACATTTTCACATTACTCATTACTAAGAAAAAGTAGTTTGACGAAATCGATAACAATTTCTTATGGCATCATGGAAATAATATGTAAATTATCTTTGAGTCAAGAATAAATATTATAGAAACACTTGTAAAAGCCAAAACTTGTACAAATTCCACAAAAATTGCAACAGGGTTAACAGGTTTCGGTGTCAAAGCACCATCATCAGAACAGAAGTTGTCGGGGAGCAGCACTATATACATATAAGTGAAAAGAAAACCGGAGGAAAGGAGGGGGAAATAGGAGAAGGGAAAGGGGTAAGAAACAAACAACTAATGATTCACAAGGGGCAAAGGGGAGGACAAATGTGGGAGAAGAGTCTTAAGATTCAAAGTGATTCATATATTCGTAATATCTTTTTCAATCTTTGGGAAACCCACTTTTACAGATCATACATATATACAAATTAGCTATTTTTCATTCGCTAATTCATTGAATTCTGCACATTCAGTTATCCAAAGAGAACTTTAATCATGAACTAAATATTATCCGATATATTGCTTTCATTAATGTATATTCCCCAGTCCTCATTATGAAATTATTAAAAAGGAAGCAACATACTTTAGCTTTAAGAAAAATTTTCAACCTGCCACCTAACCTAACTGAAGGTCAAATCAGGTGGTTTTCTATCAACTTTGTGAATGATTGCAGTCATAAATTAGCTTAAACCATTGCTGCGAAAACAAAACCCCCTGCTTTTTACACTCGACAGAACCTTGGGTCATTGCTTTGTAATACTAAAGACCAATTTGATCCCCTGATTAGATCTGGTATTTACAGACTTACTTGTGATACTGTTTACGTCGGTTGTACAGCCCACAATATCAGATTAAGGGCTGACGAGCATAAAAGATCATATAACAATTGCTCTAATTCCTCACATTTTGCAGATCATTTAATTAATAATGGCCATTCCTCTGACTTCTATTCCCTATCTTAAAACATGGTCAAAATGGCAAAAATTAGACCATTTAGAAAAGTTTTTCATACTTCTACACCTATTTCACATAGTCCCTTTAGCGAACAAGGTCTTGTTTTCAAATAGCTCGTCTCCACTCATCAAGACTCTTCTCCTGCATTTGCCCTCCCCTTTGCCCCTTGTGAATCATTAGTTGTTTGTTTCTTACCCCTTTCCCTTCTCCTATTTCCCCCTCGTTTCCTCCAATTTTCTTTATATATA